>JASANE010008875.1:0-10381 GCA_030248225.1 Trileptium ribeirensis
AACGACACTTTTATGCAAAATGGTTCATATAAACGACACTTTTATACAAAATGGTTCATAAAATAAGTAACGTTTTATTTTTACTTTTTTTATCAAAATAGCCATGTGCCAACGCGTCCCGATGCCATTTGGAGTGCGAGAGTCCTGGAATGCTCGTGACAGGGCCGAAGCGGCCCTGTTACACACAAACAACAATAGCAGCTGTTTTTATATGGATATGTACTAAAATCAACCAGCGAATTTTGGTAAAACGTGTTCATTTCCAAAAAGTTCTTCAATCTTGGTAGGTTCCGAATTATAGGCGGAAGCGACACCTAAAATAATAACTATTTTTTGAGATCATGCCATATAACTCAGCAACATGTTTAAATACAGAAGTTAATTTTTAGCCTCACACGTTGGTTTTCATAACCGTATTCTAACTTCGACTACAGATCATGCGAAGCTAAGAATGCTTGTTTCGATTGAAAGAAACTTCTTCTTACAGGACATAAAGTTCTTAAAATATTAGGTATTGAACTTCAATAATATGTATTAACCATAGAGAGTTAGGTTAGGATTTGCCAATTTTTGAAAAATTACGACACGGCTTCGATGCGGAATGGGGGGACAGTTATTAGCGGTTCGCTCTGAGGGTGTCTTCCGATGTCTGAGGGATTAATCCCCCTCTTCCCCTATGAATATGTATGAGTTAGACACTTCTGAACAAGGCTAATGTTTCCGCTGAGCTTGATAGTTTTGCTTACAATTGCAATTCCTGTATTCACATTTTTAATGACGTTAAGTATATTTTTCTGGTACACTCAACATTAATTGTGAAATTACAAATCTCATTTTCTGACCGAATCCAAAAGAAGATATATAAGAGTGATTTATGATTATAATACGTAAGTATGTACAGTTCATGTGCAGTTGAAGCATTTCCAGTACTATACTCTACGTTGCCATTTTTTACAAACATTACTACGATAGTGCAGGCTATTATATCCGTTAAATTTTAGATGGTAGTTGTTATTGCCGAGTTTCTTCCCATGTTTGGTGAGTAATTTATTGATCGTGATTAATTATTTGTTGCTTTAGAGATTGATAACCCATCCAATAGACCTGAGTTTATACTTGCCACACACTTACAAAGACACTTGGACTGATTTCCGCAAAGCTTTAGCGATTTCATCAAAGCTATTCTTGACCTGGTCATCTGAACGCGCAGTCATTTCTTCGATCCATTTGTTTTGTATATCACCTGCACTTAGTTCATCGTCATAACACGCCATACAGTCAACATTAGTGAAGTCGATATTTCGTTCGGTTAAGTAGCAACGAACCGTTGCGAAGTATCGGGCGAAGTATTCCGGGGTAAATTTAGCTGCGGCTGCCAGTGCAATTCGTTTCACGGTCGATCCGGGTTCACCGTCCATTTTGCCAAGCAAAGCAATGAAGTTACTAGTAATCCTAGAAAGTTTGTTAGGACATCAAACACAGGTTACGTCAATTGTTGCGCACCCAGTTTAAAAATGCGAAACACTAAGCTTAGTTAAAAGTAGTGCTCGAGAAATTTCATGTATTAAGCTATCTTCTTGTAACGTAACGAGAAATTCCAAAAGCGACGCGAATAACTTTTTGATTTTGGACAATTGGGGCCACTCAAAATATTGGGTAGTAACTCTTACCAGAGGAATAGGATCGAAAAATAAAAACTCGTACAGGAATCCTTTGATCGAGAGGTACAACATTGCTGTAATGCATTTTTATCAAAGAAGTTGTTATTGAGCTATGAGCCACAGTTTAAAAAACCCCGCAAAGAGAGCTTTTCGCACTTTTCTGGCTTGGGGAGGGGTAAACTATCGCATTATGGGGTTATTTAACTAGTTAAACTCAATGATTTAACCTGAATTGTTTGTGTTATTAAGTGCCGGAGCAAAATATCGCAAAGAGAGCTTTTCACACTTTTCTGGCTTGGGGAGGGGTAAACTATCGCATTATGGGGTTATTTAACTAGTTAAACTCAATGATTTAACCTGAATTGTTTGTGTTATTAAGTGCCGGAGCAAAATATGGCAAATTTTGGCATCAAAAATGTCAAATTTTACCACTTTTTCTTATATATAGTAGGTTATTTGAATATGTCTACATATTTTTATCTGGGTTGCTCGATACGACAAAACCACTAGTATTTGCATAAAATAATCAAATGAAGCAACTCGCTGGCGTCCTACAACGGAAAAAAAAATTAGTCTTTAACGCGTGATTTCTTCAAATTTTCGTTTTCTTTTCATTTTGTTGAAAATTTTCTTCAAATTTGTGATGTGTAAATATCAAAGTTTTAATCCGTGTGGTGATTGGAGGAAGAAGTAATGGCACTACAATTTGAATATGTGATTAAAATAACCGTTGAGCTACCTTGCAGTAATGGTAGCGCAGAATTTTACAACGAAATAGGCGCTAAGTTCGTAGTCGCTCCGTTCCGCCTCGTTTTGCGGTTACTAGAGATATTCGTAAAGATTTTGATATGTGATCCTATCGTATATCTGGCGCGTCATTAACAGCTATTTAGTGGATAAAGTTTATAAACATTAGTCAAGTGAGCAGATACACTAGTTGGTTCTTAATAGTTTCATGCTTCATTTTATTAGATGCCGTACCCAAGGTGGGGCGTGAGGGCGTGCCATCCGTGTAGCATTTCCGCCCACTGCAATATGACAGAAAAGTGAAGTCCACGTTTGCGCCTGAAGGGTATTTTAAATTGTGTTCTTCAGCGCATTCATTGCCCTTATGCGGAGAAGTTTTTGGCTACGCTTGCGCAACCTTAGGAAAGTTTCCTATGTATAACACGGCTGTGGCTCCAGAAAATGCAGCTGTAATGTCAATGGTATCTTCAGAAGATTGGGTCGAGGGACCATTAACGTGCCGGGCAGGCATACCGAGTTTTTTCATTTCAGTCGCTAAAAACCTTGTTGATTTTGATGCTGAAGCAGATAATTATGAGCTTTCAAATACCGATGATCCGCAGCAGTTTATTACAATATCTATGTCAATTTTAAAGGTTAAACTTGATGTGCGCACGTCCCTGTTATTACACTCATGCCTACTCTATGTTTTATACTTGTGAATATATTTTCATTCCAGTTTAGTTTCAACCTCAGTAATTCTTCTTGAAAAATTTTGCGTTCATATCCAGATCCGTTATAACACTGTACTGTCGTAAATTGTATTCTTTCTCTTTCGTAGCATAACTTAGCACTCCAGAGTCTGTTTTGATCGGTTTTTTACTTATGTACCCTTACTTTGTTTTCTCACGCACATTACTTGCTATAACAAAATATGAAAAGCAGTTTTGTGCTTAAGTTGTATGATTAATTAGATTTGGTTTCGTTTGCTGATAATAATGTGCAATTCTTATCACGGTAAGGTCTGAGCAAAACAATAAACCTCGCATACCTTTGGTTTAAAGGATTTAGCAGTAGAGACAGTGAAGTGAACTGTGAGGCATGACATACAAAGTAGAATGGTGTCGTTCCTTTGAAACGTCACGAGTTTTGCCGATTAAGGCGCAAAGTGTTTCCTTGCATAGGGTGACAGATATTTGGTGGCTCTGACCGGATGCTAATTATTCCGGCATTGTCGATGCCAACAGGGGATCCTCACTCAAAACGAGTCTGCATGTCAATACATATTTACGTGTTGGCCGCACATCCACAAGATCTGTAGGATTTCTTTGGTACTTCCGCCCTGCCTTCTACCCAAGATAAGCATCGAAGTCTGAAAGATGTAAATTTTCCCAGCACTTAAAACCTCTAACTGCTTAGCCATTTTGCGGAAAGTATAGTTGCAAGGTTTCAGCGTTTAGAGATCGTGCAGTCCGCGCGCGCCGCTATAAATATAGCTCGCATTTTTGTTTTATATAAAATTTGCTCTATAAAACTGATCGGTGTCTAAAAAATCCAATCATTTTTGAAGTAGGAAATTGTACAGCTGGTTTTAAATTAGCGGGCACGTTGCATTGAACAGGGCGAGTGATTCTCGAAATGAACGAATAGTTGAAATATCAAACATTTGTGGTTGTTTTAAAGTAATTTTGCATGACTATTAATTTGCAAATACTAATAACTAATGTCGCAGATGCTAATAACAAGACATCAACTCGACATGAAATCAAGTCAATTGTCCAATACCTGAATTCATCACTTAGCATTTGATCATGTCACAGTTTTTGCCATTGTGCGTATGTATAAGACTTTGTAAAACTCGAATATATTTGTACTACTTCTTCCGAGCAATTAAAAACTGGAAAACTGTGCTTTTTTGTGCATAAATTGATTTTTAAGAACAGTGAACATGAAACCAATCTCACCGGAGCACAGCTAAGGGTGGTATGGTAGCGAGCGGTGCCCCCCTCCGTTCAGAATCTGTGCCCCTAAAATATAACAGAAAAGTGAAGTTCAGGGTTACGTGTGAAAGGAGAGTATACGCTGTGCCACCAGATTCAATGCCCATCAGTAAAAGTTTTTAGCCCTTGAATCTCACCCTTCTCGAACTCGATAAGCCACGGTCGCCGATCCAGCCTCGTTTGCTATTTCTGCCAGTTCAACATTTGTGGTCGCAGAAGATGCTGCTGAATCTGTTGCTTGAGTCGTTTCAGAAGCTTCCGCCTGAGTAGTTGCTACTTCTGCCGTTTCAGTTATTATTCCTGCCGGTTGTCTGTTGTCGGCATTGATCGTTTCAGCCATTGTGGAAGAATGATTCGGCGTCGTTACTATTGGTGCAGCTGATGTAATTTCATCAGTTGAACGTTTTGCTGCGCTGCCAGAGTTGCATTCCAAAAATCTTGACGCTGACATTTGATGAAACGATGACGACGACTGCGCTGCAACAATGTCGTCGACACTGATCGGTACACCTGTGGACCTGTAATTTGGACAGAAAAATATTAAAACACTCGAAATATTAATTTATGCCTCAAATCTTTAATAAAATGAACGGTCTTAAATTACGAATTTGGAAGCTGCCTTTGAGGATCTGAGATGAATTTATCGAGTCCTACTAAATGTATTAATATCGAACTCGCTGATTTTTCTGTTTTTGTGAAACTACTTGAAGAAATTTTTGTTGTTCATTATATATTGACAAAACTTAACGATGTGTGCTTGTGAAGTCTATGGCACTCTTCTACACCGCCATGTAAACTAGCATCGCGCAAGCTAGGGGAAACGGTGCGCGCGTAGGTCTATGGTTGTCATTATGTGTAATCACCTCCAACAGGAATTGTGTTTTAATCACACTAAAACCTCTTACTCCCTCGAAGCCTTATAGTGCAGGTCTGCTAAGGGTTAGCGTACACCCACAACGGATTTTACGTGCCACAAGACTTATAATGCCGTTTTGAAATCCCAATGAAACAACGCATAATCAAATAACTGTCAACATTAAATTATTTCGCGGCAAATCGGATTCGCCGTTAATATTTGAGGGAAATCTTAAACTCCTGTGAAATCCCTGAAAAGGCATCGTACTGTCATGTCAATGGATGGGTTCTAGATGACTACTGAAAGTGTATTCTATGTAAAAATTTATACGGACGGCTATCTATTCGCTGAATGCAATAAATATAAAATAAATGAATATAAGCAAACAAATGAAGATATACTCTATTATAAAAATAGCGTTCATTGGCAACCACTGAAAAGGCATTAAATATTCGTACTGGACTCTAGATAACCATACTACTAAATTCAACTCACTGAAAAACAAATATTCTTTAAGTAAGGCTCACCGTAAAACCCTTGAAACCGTAAAAAGTATAGTAAAGTGCAATAATTATAATTAATATACCCGTTTGAGGACACAAATACGCTACGCCATTATATTAAATAATCGATATTATCAGATAGTTGTTTCTGCTTTTGATATTTTGCCTCTTTTGCGATATGGGCTTTGAAACTTAGGTACATACTTGGCCAATTTTCCCAAGGAACGCATAATACTAATTTTCGGTCACTTCACCCCCGAACATGATATCGGAGCTAAAAGGCAAATCGTCATCAGTTTTGTTAGCGATTAAATATGTTTATAGAAATTCATTTAACCAAACATGAGTTATGGGGCGATCATTTGGTACGCAGCCACGTTCCGGTAGTGTGAGTGGTACTCCCATTTTCGTGGTCATTATTCCCCTCACAAAATCAGTACAGACCCTGCCCAGAAAATTTGTTGCGGTCCAGATAGCTTTTGCTGCATTATTGGCAGAAACATATTCTGATGACCAGAAACATTACCATTGTATACGTACAGCCACTCGGAACGATTTTGAGTCTGGAAGGGCAAGCTAAGGTAAAGCAGCTGATAGAGCAAACATAGATAAAGAACGTCTGGGAGGCAAGGTAAGATAAAACACATCTGTGACATAGACACCCTTAACGGGTACCCCCTAATGAATTAACCCCTTGTGGAAAATTTTGTTAAATCGACAAAATTTGGGAAAAATTTGGGTAAAATTGCCAAATTTTGCGGTGTTTTCTGGAAAGGGTGTGTGGGAGGTTTATAGCGAAAATAACATAAATTTCGACCAGTGACGATAAATTTACAAATAAAATAACAAATAGGCACACCTAAACCGAAATGACCTTCAAATGCTATTTTCAAGGCCTAATTCCTTTAAAATGTGGAGCAGTACTGTTTGCATTTTAAAGCTTTTATGACATTGAGAACACAAAATTTTATCTTACTGCTTTGAACTAGGCTTGTTTGTTATTGCCTTGTGAACCCCATCGAACCCAGCTTTGATTTCCGATTCAGGTCTCGCTGCCATCTCAGCTGCCCAACGTGCTTGAATTTCATTGGCTTTCACTGCCGGCTCGCCACAACTCACACAATCAATACCACAGAACTCAATGTTTTCGCTCGTCAGGAAACATCGGACGGTTGCGAAATATTGTGCAAAATATTGTGGTGGAAATTTGGCTGCCGCTAAAAGAACTATCGGTTTCACTGCAGCTGCAGGTTGAATACTGAGTTGATTAAGTAGTAGCATAAAGTTGCCAATTATCCTAAAAATAAACCGAATACTTGAGCCCGCTACTAAGCCTTTAAATTATGAAAGAGATTGTTCAATTATTCAACGTTGGTCAACCCGTTCTACTGAATAAAATTCTATAAAACGTGGGAGATGTTTTTTTCACAAGACGTGAAGAAGAGTACGCATGTGGAATTATATATACGCTTCTGTGTATATCTCCGCGTGGAACATAATTTTGGTAACATAATACATAATAACGTTCTATTTTGAACTATAATCAACCTGTATATTTTCTGTCATCATGTGTAGCTTGGTAATGAGCAGACAGACTTGAATACAGTGTTTATAACTTTAGATTAAATGCCTGCAGTAGTAATAGCAACGCTCCAGAGTGTTATCCAAGAGGTTTGTAGGTGACTCTAAACACTTTAAGCAAAATCAGCTATAAATTTACTCCTTTAATTTGGCATTTAATGGACTGATTTTCTTGAAAATAGCTTAGCTGAAATATCTATTGTTGAAATGCCTACTGATATAGGCTTCGTCACCATGAAGTAAAATGTGGACACTTGAGTTTGTGTTATAATCATTCGACATTTACACTACGCCGCTGTAAATTGGTAACGATGGATCGATATATGCAATATTTTCGTAGTCTATCATTTAAGTTGGCATATTATTGCAGTAGCATTTTTATAATCTTCACGAGCGCTCTATTTTGATCTCATAACAAACAGAAGTTTGTTGTACCGCAAACTTGCTAATTAATAAGCTGCGTTAAATTTAACCGGTAAATTTAACGTAAAATTTAACCTGATATTAGGTAAATTTTCTGCATTTACGCTTAACCGAAACGACCTATTGGGCTCAAATTTCCCAGCTTATGCGTCGATAGCAAGGACGTCGCAATAGGGAGGCAAGCAGGGCGGCAACCGCCAATTCTCACTGAATGTAACCGATCGGCCACATCCACTTTATGCCTGCACTTCTACTTTTGAAGAGTCTGCGACGCTCCTCGTCTGTATTTATAGCTTTTACTTCACTTCAAGCGAGAATTAACTAGACACAACCTAGGCAGGTTCACAACACCGAACGATAGCGCATTCCAATACATCTCTGTGAAAAAAGTATTTCAATGAAAATGAAATGGTACTGTCGCGCATAGGTGCTTTCCTTTGGCCGTCTACGCAGTTTTTTTTAAAACAGCTCTATAAACATGTTGGTAGCGTTTGAAGAAAGTCATGATATTCATTTGAAAACCAAACACTTGTTAACTATTTTCGGAATCTATCAATGTCATAGAAGTGAAACCGAAACATGTGCATTCTATGTGCAGACCTGTCAATATAATTAACATACATGCGTATAAGGTGAGGCGGATTATTCCCGGATGAGGCTGGAAGTGCCCTCGGGGCCTCGCCGACCACCTTCCCTCCACGTATGTAGCCTGGTTCTTCTGAGGCTCGCGCTCGAAGCGTTAAAATCGCCGAAAATGGGCAAAAATCGGGCGAAATTGGCTAATATTTCGAGAAGGTTGGCAAAATCGTGGTTAAATTGCCAAAAAGCGGAGGAAAATTTTGACCAACTTTTAGTCCCAAAAAAGTTTGAAAATTCATTTCTTTTTTGACGGCACGCTTGCACCTGTCAGGGGAAGATGTTCGTGACTCCGAGAAGGGCCCGACGCCTCAGGGGGAAATCCCCCTATTCCTCTATGAGTATGTATAATTTAAAATTATTACTTTTGATGTACCAGTAATTCCGTTACTAACAAACTTATCAGTCGCAAATAACTAGTTGATTTTTGCATTTGTACAAGACCGTTACAGAAATCTGCTTGTAATCTTTCTACGGGTAAATTTCATATCAACGAGGCAAACTGACTGCAAACTTTTAGCTGTGAGTTTTGATGTCCTACACATCGCATTAAGTAGCACATGTAGATCTGACAGTATAATTCCGGCTGGCCGCATCAGTCATTAATTCGTACATTACTGCTACTGCAGCTTCAGTTTCATTGGTGCCGCCGCAATTTGACTGTAAGGAGCCCGGATCCCAATTTGCGCTGAGAATTGGAAATTGTCTATGGAGAGTATGTAAGCGGGGATGCCCCTTACTCGCACTGTACCCCTTCGACTCTCCCTCCTCTGGCAATCGCGCCAAAAATTTTTTCAACTCGGCAAAGCCTGAGGTAAATAAAGTAGATATTGATACGAATCGGAAAAACATAGTGTAATTTCAGCAATAATAGTGCCGAGCACACCATTTGTTCATTAGAGACAGCGTCCACGGATCGTTTGTATTAAGGTTCCGCGCGCCTAAGGCGCAAATTTTTTTCAAGGCCATCTGCGAAACATTTTATAAAAATTTTAGTGGAAGATATCACCGATACTCGCACATCTAGAAATATCTTACGGCGGCGCCTTTGCCCCCGGTGACTGTTCCAGGTCACTCAGTTCGCAGTATTTCACGGGCGCCTGATAGTTCATTTGGAATCTTGGAATCACGCAGATTAACAACACACAAAGCGTTGCTAATAAGGATAATCCCCTTATATTCTGCACATAATCGTTATGGTACTGTGGTTCTGTTCTGTTTTCGAGTGCATCTTCAAAATTCATCGTTTTCAACGGATTTGCGAAAATGTGACGTGTATGAACAAGCAATAGCTTACAGCTTGTGCTGACAATAACATTTTGAAATATAATAAACGAGGTATCTTTTCGCCGGTGAACAAGATTATGTATTTAAATAATTATCCCTATTAGCGAAGGTTCAATTCGCTAGTGACAATATCGTGACAAATTACCAACCGTTTCCAGCGGGTCCATAGTGTAGTGGTACCATGTCTGCTGCGCATGCAAAAATACCGGTGTTTGATTTCCGGTGGAGCCGTTGTTTAGCTTGTGCGAGATTTAACATAAACCATATATAGCTTATAATGTGGTTCAATAATTCACAAAATTGCAGTACAAACAGTATGAGAAGTGGGACAATATATATATATGTGCACTTGTGCAGTAGGATCCATATGTGCAGTATGATAAACTATAAAATATTGGTACTGTCATGATTATTCCCGCTAAGAACTTAAAAAATCCTATAACCATTGGTTGTTTTGTTCGATTTGTTCGTCTATTATTAATTCACATATTCCAAATCACAGGGAGCTGGTCACAAATTAGACTGATTTTCACTAAAATATCGTACACTTCCATAACAACGACTATAAGAGTGTCTTTTACAGGTGCTGCAACAACCATTACGACGCTTCCGGGTTTAAAACGAGTTGGCTTTAAATTCAGTTCCAGATAAGATAAAATTAAGTTTGGGTTGGAATCAATTCCTTTTGATTTCATTTTTAGAGACAAC
>JASANE010008878.1:0-14374 GCA_030248225.1 Trileptium ribeirensis
TACTACCAGAACAATTTCCAACGACCATGGCACCCGGCAACACATGAAAACTTAGTTCCCGTAACGGAGTCTGGTTCGATTTAAGGCGCGTTCAGGCCATTTTAACACCGAAGTCATGTAAAATAAACGTAACGGGCCGGAACGAGCCTGTTACAAATAAACCACATCTTGCGTAATATAACTGAAAGTGCAGCACTCATACTTCGGATTTATGATTTCAAAAACACTCAAACTTATGGTTTATGTATTAGATAATTTCAAGCTTTACTTTTCAAACGACAAACAGTTGAGAAGCAAGTCTGTAGGCCCTGAGCAATCAATACCGCGTAGCATACAATCCTTGTATTTCAGTTGTAATTCAAAACCATATTATAAATCTTATGTTCCTGTTTGCGTGTACGCCTTCAAGAAACTAGTAGAACATAACTCCATAGGAATCCTACGTTTGTAGAAACTAAATTTCTAACCATATTCATAACCCAAGCAACCTTTTGGGGTTGTTAGAAAAAGAACAAGTTAGTGCGGTTCTTATTTTAAAAATTCGAATTGGGGGCACGCTTGGGGTTGGCTCTACACCTGCCGGTCCCTTCACCTCTCCCGACATGGTCCACCGCTGGCCTGTATGCTCAAAAGTGACAACATTCCTGTGCTTAGAAATTCTTACTTTCATGATTCGAACTGGAGGCTTCCATGAAGACACCCCTGCTCATACGCTTCAATTTTAATTTAACTAAACTTTTTTGCGCCTTTCCCAATCCAACTATAACCAACGGTAAACGTTCGCGAACTATATATGTTAAGTGCACAAGCGGTAAGCTGTTCGCGAACGCTTTTTTTAGTATAAATATAAAAGTTTATAATATCCATAAAACAAGCGTTCGGAGGTATGTGTAGTTGTGATTTTTTATCGAATACACGTAGAAAGTGGTTCGCGAACGCCTTTTGTTTAGTATAAATTAGAGATGTACCGATAGGAAAAAACACCGATTACCGATTACTCGGTAAACAACTAAATCGGTATTGGCCGATTATTTAGTCTGAACTTAACACATGCATGCCGGTAGGGAGTTACCCCCTGAGGTCCGAAACACCCCCTCACTTTTTTCGCGGCGATAAGTGAACCCATAGGCGAAAATATGCCTCCGGCGGCTAAAAAACGTCATCACCGCTATTTTACGACCGACATCCCCAGGAAAATTTTGGCCGCCAGGGGGTTACCACTGATTAGCTCGTACCCGGCCAGTGCCGGCTACCTTGATAGGACTGCGAAAGTATCCTGATGTAACCCGATGACCCGGTTTCATTTCTGCAATATGTAGCATTAAATGTGTTTAGACACATATTTAGCTGCATGGATTTCGAATCCGAATTCTAAGCGGACAATTGTATATAAATATTTAAAAACCATTCGAATTTTCGTACTCTCAGATTTACGTTGTGTACGCTGCACTTCAAGCTCAGTTAAAAATGTCTGTACTACCACGCATTTGAATTTGCGCAAACATGCTACCTATAAAGCTAGGTATTATACTGATATACAGTGGCGGATCCAGAGAGGGTCTGCTGCAATGGTGGAGTTTGGGTTGGGGTTCAGGCTCCCTCCCGCCACTCCCCGAGTCCGAAAAGTCAGGACATACCTTGAGATTGAGGTGAGTAGCAGACCGCCCCCCCCGGAAGGGGGAAAACTGAACTCATAGGCGAAACATATGGCGGTACGGTCTTCACGACCGACACCTGGAAAAATTTGGGCCCCTCTACCCCCCTGGCATGACAATTATATACAATAATAATTGGACATGAACTACATGCTGTGTTTGTTCGCGAACTAAAGTTGTGCAGTAAAGACAGTACCCGGCCACATTATTGTACTTGCGGACTGGTATATATGTAAGTGTTCACTATAACATGCCGACGTTAGCAAACGGATTATCTTTGTATTTAAATTTAGGAACTGATGATTTCACTTTACGTTCGTTAACTAACATTACTGCAGGTATATATTATACTATAGCTTTTGTTCGCGAACGAAAGCTTGCAGAAAAGGGTTTGTATTTGGTAGCAAACGATAACACATACGATGATAGACGAAACAGTCATTCACGTATACCCGAACGTTTTGGCACGAATTAGTGGTCAAGCAGTTTCGTGTTCATTAACATTTTGAGTTTGTTTCCCAAAAGCACAAAATTATGTTCCTTCTAATTATTAGTGATCGGCGGTTCATTGAACAACCGGTGATGACAAAATAGGATGGTAAGGGGCGCATCTTAAGTTTACTCATGCATTAACGGTAAGATGACGACCAATAGACGAGTCGCTATGAACAAACCTGTCCTTTTATTCAATGCGAATTTTATGTTTGTAAAAAAGACTTCAGCGTTTGTTCGAAAATTTCGCTCTGTTTGCATCTGAACGCCTACTATACCCTGCAATACTGCCCAATCCTGATACACATAGGCAGACCATAGCAATACTGCGTTGCAACTGATACATTATCAAGGTTCTATGTCCTAGAAATTTGCTGGGCTATCGGTCAAAAGTCGCCCTTTGGCCACCCAGCGACTTGGTGACAGTCGGTCGGCGCCGCGAAGTGGGGAGTGAAGGGGCGTTGTATTGGTACCGATGAGTTTGGGCAATGTCACGCCACGAGGGGAGTGGTTGGGGTTACTGGGAGGGGATGACGGTCGACACTTCATGCTGATTGACAAGGCATCCGACATCTCAGGGGGTAACTTACCCTCTATGAGCATGCATAATCATAGTTTGTGCTGCTCCACGACCGTCTATCATACAGTGACATAACTTTGCTTGCTACAAAGGTATATCTCCAAAAGAAAGTAAGCGTCTGTTTCCAAAAATGCCAGAAAAATTCGCTGAACAATGCGCAAGTATTGGCGTAAAACTTATGCTAGGGACACAGACGTGTCCCTATAATGGAACTGCAAATTCTAAACTTGTAAGACAAAAATTGTTGAATTATAGGTAGATAGGTCATGCGCACATCTAGGAAACTTTTATTAAATAACGACCAAATGATGGGTTTAGTGTACAGAAAACAATAAAAGGATTTATGGACATAAGACGTCAGTTTAACCGTGCAAACAAACCGGTGATTCCTCGAGCAACATTTATCTCAAGAATTTCATTGGAAAGAATTTCCAAGCAGTTGTGGAAGTAAAAATAAGACTGCCTTACAGCAGCGGCAGATAAAACAAATACATCACGACCTAGATGTTTAGAAGAGCTATCTCTGTGCTTGTGGGTTGCGAAATGTGCGATTTCGACGATGTGTAACAGTTACCGCTTCAGTATTATCTCTGTGGCGGGTACTTTTCCAAACATAAGTGCGGAACTTGTTCTACCTACACTACCTGGAGTTAGCCGGTCCCAGGGATCATGAGCACAGTATTTTGCTATTTTTCAGTTTTTCCAAAATTGTTCCTTAATTTTGTCAATTATTGCCAATTTTTGCGAAATATTACGGCATCAGAGTATTTTGGGCTACCTGCCGGAGGAGAGGAATGATTTGGCGCCTCAGAGTTGATCACCTCCCTACCACCTATGAGCATGTATGTCAGGTCCCAATACATTGCGGATACAAAGTGTTTAGAATTAAAACGGCTATAAAGTCGAAAACAATTAACAAAAGATACAATATATAAAACATTCACGAAACGTGCTTTGTCAATTTCAATATTAGTGGGTCTGATCTTTGTGCCCTTAGCAGTTGCCCACCATGAAAACGTTAACCTGCTTCGTAGTTTCTCCGTAACTCAAAATCTTCAATATTTAAACAAAACTAACCGCTATAATTCCATGTTTTGCACAGATTTTTCCTCCTTCCTCCCTCCTTTAGCTTAATGGCGTACCATATTTTACCCAGCTCCACCATTTTTCCGTAGACAGTGGCCACGAATACAACCTCAAATAGAGCTCCCTACATTCCCCTTTGGCTCAATGACTGCAACATCTAAAACAAGTTTCGTCCATAATCTCTCAAACTTTCAGCCATTGTCTCATTGACTGTAGATGCGAAAAAAAATTTGCCCACAGCTTCCTCATTTTATCTATAAACCGCCGATTATTGAATAGGTTTCTCTACCATCACTGCTGTCTCACAGACATCTGCTTAAAATGGTTTCCCCGCAGCTTTCTCTTTTTGCTATAGACGGCTGGTACTAAATTAAATTTCACTACACTCCTAGTTATTCCATGAAGTACTGCTGCAAAAATTTCCATGGCATTCGGACCTTCCCATAGACTATCAATAAAATGAAACTAGGTTCTGTGTTTTGTACTTGATCTTATAATTCGCAGCTAAGCAAAAAGTTTCCTATTGTTTCTCTATTGTCATGTAGACGGCAAGTAAAAACTAAATAAGTTTACCTACACATTTCTTGACATTCCCCGATGTCACATTGACTGCATTTGCGTAATAAAATTTCCTCATAACTTCCTCATTTTACCATAGAGGGCAGACACGAAAACAAGTGTCCGCACACACAAGTTTTTCGTTTTTCAACCTTTTCTGTTGTTTAGTGGAAAGGAGCCACTGAAAACAGCTGCCAGCTAGACAGAAAGTTGTCAAAATTTTCCAGCAACCTTTATACGAGGACCGTGCATACAGGCAAAAGTAAGCAATTTTACGGCCGGGTCCATTCGTTCAAAAGTGGGTTCGGCCCGGATGGCCTGGTAAAGCGCTTTCAAGAATTCGGTCTGGACGTACCGTCTAGAATCGAGTGCGGGCCTCGGAGCTGGCCTTGGCGAAGCGCGGCCATTTTCTAACATACAGTCTATAATTGTCGAAGGTACGGTGAGAGAGTAGGTGATCGCAGCGGGGTAGAGTTCCGTGCGGAAGGAGTAAATTCGAGAATGACTGCACATTTTAGTAATTTTTAAAACTTTATATCTTCTTCAGTTTTGCTGAAATCTTTCCTAAATTTTAGCAAATTTTTCCAGTTTTTGCTAAAATTTTACACAACTTTTTTAACTTGTGCCAATGTTGTGTAATTTAGCCCAATGTATATTTATGTAATAATATTCTCAAACGTTCTGTGACTCATGGGTGATCGCAGGAAGAGAATGCTGAGTTTTAGAAGGTGAATAATGTTTGCCGACACTCATGGGGTCACACCTACTATATAGATAGCAATACTCTAAACCGTATTCAGCTTCGCATTTTTAGAGTGCATAGAATTCAGCAGTTCAGTAGTAACTGGTAAAATGTAGCTGAGTGTTTATATAACGCTGTCCATATTAGATTTCAAAACAACAATGCGTTGATCAGTGTCGAAAGTTGTTGGTTTACAGAAGGTCACATAACAATAATTGTGAAATAAACTCCAACGCAAAATCTCAAAACAAATTCATAGTTTTAAATCTGTATCACAAAATTGGTATCTGCTAGTGAAATATTAAAAATATGATAAAAATGTTAAAAATATACCAGTATGTGTATGAGTATGTCAGACGTTAACCATTGGATAAAAATTTATGCAACATTTACGTAAAAAAGACCAAGCATGCTTAGTTCTTGACACCATTGCCTTTTTTTGTTACGTTAGGACACTACAGTTTTTACAAACTCTGGATATAATACGCATTTACTGTGAAAAAATGATATAACACCTTATTATACAAGAATATAACAAGCAAGCACTTTCGACAGCCGCCTCATGTGCAAATCATAGACACAGTATTTAGGTTTAAAATTCTTTTAATGTATGGTGTTGCAAAACAACAGTGATAAAGTAGTGGTGTCTTATAAACCTTTGTGTATGTATGTACTGTATACCATAACAAAAATGGTGCAGACCTTGTATACCGTTGGTAAGGCAAGCTTCTTCATGCTTGGTTCTTTATTTGTGTATTAAACGTAAACACAGAATACCCGGTTTCAATTCTGAAATAACGTACAAAATTCCATTCATTTTCCAGATATCATCGGTGTCATACGAGTTCATCTTGTTTGAAATTAGTACTGTTCTGACCTACGGTAGTGCATTGTGATTGGACGTACAACAGCACATAGTTTACATACATAATATAAGCATTCCATAATTTGAGTTTGTAGCTAACGATAGCAAGAACTTTGGGATTAAAACATGATCATTTGATTTTGATGTTCATAGCTGTTTTATGCAAATTACGACAGTTTACCTAGGTTGAAGGTATTATTCAAAAACCTCAAACAGTTTGCCAAGCACTTTTTATTTGCACTAAACCATATCTTGGTTTCCGAAACACGCACGTTGAATTTGGATTCCAAATTGTAACGTTGTTTTGTTTGATGCAATGAACTTTCATCCATTGGTTTTATTTAACTACTCCGATGACAATACTACTCAACGTTGGTAGGTATGGAACGGTTGTTGGTGAACCCGACGTGATCGATGAGTGGTGAAGCTAACAAAGAACGGGAAGTTTGATCACAACAAATGTCGGCAAACAATCAGATATATAACCGTCTTGCTATGGTAAACGATAAAGACTTTTATTTTGTTATGTATTTTGACTTCGAACATCATTCCCTTCAAGAATAAGCTACGAAATGAATTGCTCATAGAAAACTTTTGGGGGCAACCTGTGCGACATGTTTACAAAATTTTGTGTTTACTGAGTACGTAGCTTAATAATGCGCGAGGTCTCGTATTTTGCATCTTAACGCTTACCAGTTTACGGTACCGCCTTACAGCGCACACATCAAGCACAGTCCGAATAGTTCGCAAAACGTCTGAATCTGGGCTTTTAGTCCGCGCATGCTTATGTATCTCTGCAATTAATTTAATTTTTCTCAGAAATTCCTTGTCTGGAAAGTTGCGCTCAAAGGTGTGCTTCAGTGTAAGGATGAAATTAGGCGACCGCTATTGCTCAGCTTTGAGATTATTGTTGATCATTTCTGAAAATGTTGAGCTGAATCCCAGTCCAATAATTTTAAATTGCAATAACAAAATTGACCTTGAAATCGTCCTAAAGATTTTAAAACAGACCGATCCAAATTATACATTATACCTATAATTATAAATTATCAGGAGCGGAAATAGCGAACTTTTTACGAACCCTAAACCACACGGTTGAGCCCATCATCTAAGACAGTTTAAAAAAAGAAAAACAGTCGCCAACTCCAAATCCAGACGCTGAACAGTTAATTCTACAAGGTATACCAGTTAAGCTACCAGCTTTCTATGAAAACAACCGTCAATGGTTCGGTAAAGTCGGATAAATTTTGCAACACTCCACATAGGAGGTAATGTAAGATACCTTGTTGCATGTTTTATTCACGAGCGTCACTCCGACACGGGCGTAGATGTCAAAACTTGTTTGGAAACCACTAAACAAAAAACTACAACACATTTTGATGACACATTAGACCAGAAGTCGCGTAAGTTATTTAAGGAACCAGATTTAGGGAATCAAAAACCGTTCACCACGTCGTTTACCAACTATTATCACCAGAAATCGATTCGTTAAAATTACGAATCTGTTTTTTGAAAATGCTACCTGTATAGATTACATTTGTTTTAGCATCATTTGATCAGGAATTACTCCGAAATATAGGCCGAAGCTGCTAATAAAATGTGCGAACAGTTGCCTAACAGGTCATCGAAAAATGTTTGATAGAATCCCAGCATCCCAGCGCCCACAAAAAGTAATCGCTATACAGTAGCACAGAAGCGCAACTAGTCCAAGAGTCAAACGCAATAAGTTTAAAAATGCAAAACAAAAATAATAGACAATTCGGCAACCGTTCTCAGTCATGGTCTCGACAAGAATCTATATTTAAACATAACAAATCTGCGTGTTTTCTTTCTAGAAAACCTTTTATGGGAAGTTCAATTCTAATGGCACGTTGTGTCTTTGCTACTTTCGATTTCGCAATAGAGCCAACCATTGTAGCCCCCTCGCGCATATTTGAATCGTAGCAAAGGGCCAGGCACAGGCTACACTGCTGCGGAAGCGAGGTGACACTATCTGGAGTATTTAGAATGCAATTCAAATAGATACCTGTATAATAGGTACGTGTCTCATAGATAGTGGTAGTGATTGCAGCATTTTGCCGTTAGGGTGTCAAAATTGCGGTGAAATATTAGACATTAATGTCATACTAACCTTGTACCCGCGAATAATTAAGTGATTACGAATTAGGTTGTCGAAGGCTGACCTTTTATTTGGCTACATCGGACTGCTATTTGAATGGAATTTCCAAATGGCTGAGCGTAAGTCAGCCAATCTTAGAATTTGGCTTCCTGAGTAGTAACAACCTAATCATTGACTGTCACAATCAACGCATAAGGGTAGGCTCAAGTAGTTGTTTCTGCTAGTATCAAAAGCATGAGCTTCAATAAGAAGAACCTTGACAATCGTTTAAATTCAATACTATTCGAAGTTGTACATGTTTCCCAACATGTCAAACATAATGTCATATTGCTACGACAGGCCTCCGACATTCATCAAACCGAAAGATCTTTATCGGAGAGAAACTCCGAGCGGCAAAAGAATATTTCGCAATACTAGAGAAACAAACATTTCTATATCCCGGTGAGTCCGACTGACAAATCCTATAAGATAGCATCTAAGAAGGCTCCCAGTTACTCTTAGCGTCTTTGCAGGGACTTTGCCGAAACTTGAATGAATGTATTATACCTGATTGTTATCAGATGAAAATATAGCCGACTGCCTAAACAACTTTACACGGAATACCATACGTTCTAAATTGGACTTAGTAAACGTAATTACCAAATACCTATATTACCGAAGATCAAGAAATTGCTGTAACAATCCCTTTCGGTTTGTTTATTTTGAGACGAATGCTCTTTTAGAATTAAGCAATGCTACGCAAACTTCGCTGCGCTTAATTGATTCAGTTTTGCGGGATCTTCCTTTTTCAAAAGCATATATAGAGAATATTTTGGTTTCTAGTGTTAATCCTAACAAACGTTTGAGACATCTGGAGATGGTTTTAAAGCGATAGCATTAGCACGTTTTCGCTTAAGGCTGTGCAAGTGTAGCTTTTCTCCATCTGATGGAAATTTCGTTGATATGTGGGTCTCAAAAATGCAGTTAAGTCTATTCAACATAAGGTTGATAGGTTACCGCTACCAAGAAAAGTTCGGGAGTTAAAACGGCTTTTGGGGATAGCAGGTTTCTTCCATAGATTTATAAAATGATTATCTAATTGCTGTTCTTTCCTTTTGAGAAACTTGACTATGGGGAAAAGCATAAGGTAAATCAAACGTATAGATTGGACTCAAGAAAAATTACGTTTTTGAAGCACTAAAAATAAATCTTAAAATCAGTGACCTTAGTTTTTCTAAAAACAGACTCCCAATTGGAACTGCTACCGACGCTTCCAATGCAGCTGCAGGTTTGAATTAGATAAATAACAGAGTTGGACAATCGTTAGCATTTCACGCGAAAATTCGCCCGACTTCAGTCTGATAAGCAGCATTTGACCGTGAACTGCTAGCAAAATATTTGGCACTAACTAATTTCAGCTAGATATTCAGTTTACAATTCAAGATGATAACGGGACACAAATCTTTATCACACGCATTATCAATGAAAAATCCAGCCGCCCAACATTCTCGTCCGTTATTCTATATTTCTGTACTTGACTGTTCTATACATCCAGCTGATGGCAAGAATAACCTAGTCGCAGCTATATTATCACTATCAGTCAAAACAAGTTTCACCGCTATTGAAGGTGACATTTTTCAAGGTCAAGTGGTGATCACAAGTTGCAAAAAGTTTTTCGTGAAACAAAGGCAACCCTAGTGAAAACTGCCTTGGAATGTCATGAACTAATTTGTAACAACCTCCTACCCTTTGTTTCGAAACCTAGTGAAAACTACATTGGATGGTCATGAACTAATTTGTAACAACCTCCTACCCTTTGTTTCGAAACCTAGTGAAAACTACCTTGGATGGTCATGAACTAATTTGTAACAACCTCCTACCCTTTGTTTCGAAACCTAGTGAAAACTACCTTGGATGGTCATGAACTAATTTGTAACCACCTCCTACCCTTTGTTTCGAAACCTAGTGAAAACTACCTTGGATGGTCATGAACTAATTTGTAACAACCTCCTACCCTTTGTTTCGAAACCTAGTGAAAACTACCTTGGATGGTCATGAACTAATTTGTAACAACCTCCTACCCTTTGCTTCGAAACCTAGTGAAAATTACTTTGGATGGTCATGAACTAATTTGTAACAACCTCCTACCCTTTGTTTCGAAACCTAGTGAAAACTACCTTGGATGGTCATGAACTAATTTGTAACAACCTCCTACCCTTTGTTTCGAAACCTAGTGAAAACTACCTTGGATGGTCATGAACTAATTTGTAACAACATCCTACCCTTTGTTTCGAAACCTATGCGATGCACATTATTTAAACATTTATGGCTTATTACATCCTTATAACGGCTGGTACGGCAAAGCTTACCAAAGAATAATGCGTTTTCCCGAGAATGAATAAACAAATCCTAAAGTGGGAACAAAACTGTGTAAATTGTTACAAAAATATGGCCCCAGTGGGCAAATGTCGGCGCAATCGCTACATCAAGATTTTATACCGGCGATAAAGATATCATAGGACCTCAAACTCCCTCAAAGGGTTGTCGCTGCCTTGTAATTATAACTGATAAGTTAACGCAGTGGGTTGACGTAGTTACCGTCGCTGTCAACCCAATCCGTTGTTCTTGCTTTCATGCATAATTGGGTTAGCAGCATTGGAATACTAAGATTAATAATTTTAGACCCTGTTGCCCAATTTGATTCCGGACCATGGAGTTCGTAATGCGTGAATTAGGAATACAATGGAAAAGAACAACCGCATACTATCTAGCCAGTAACGGATTAGCAGAACGTTTTTGAAGAACTTTGAAAAGTCTTCTTCGTGCTGTGTTCCAACACTATGCTTACTTCGCAGCCTTAGTATTGCTAGCTCTTTGTAGCATAGTAAACGATAATGGTTTTTCGCCTGCATACTTGCTAGCCGTTTAACGATAGCAAAACTGTTTTGTGTGCCGTCCAAGCCAGATTTAGATACAGCGACTGCGCATTTTGTATTAAGTTATACACATATGTGCGAATTCTCGTAAAGCCCGCATTTGTTCATAAGACGTAACACAATATTCGGGAACAGTTAGCCACAGCAACACACGCGTGGATCAAGGGATGTCAAAACAAGTCGTCCTTTATGAGACCGATACAACGGCCCATACGAAGTATTTTCCCGAGACTGTAAAACTATCACAGTAAAAATCTCAAGAACCGGTCTGGAACAAATTTCGATTGATCGAGCCAAACCTTTTTTGTCGAAGCAAGCTTTCAATACAGGGCCGAACCAGTCCGTAACATGGCTTCCGAAAAATTGCTTTGCATAATGCTTTGCACCCGGTAAACAAGAATTGGTTGCCAATAGCGGGTGAGATAGTGTACGCTAAATTCTTTCGAAGCTCACAACTAAAGTACCGACATTGTTTCTCGAAACTAATAAATGTGCATTTGTAATCCGTTCTGCGGTTACAAGATCCTCAGCTAAGCAGACACCGTACCTGGCATTAAAAAGAGCAATTGCCAAGACGCCTGAATTCTAGAATATCAAAATAACAAATCTTATGCATCGCGAATAAAATTAGCTAAGGCCAACGACATGCCAGAGTGTCGATATAATAGCGTATAACGCTCTGAAGTAATAAAGGAAATTTCTTTGTTATTTTTAAGAATGAATAACTAATGCGATGCTACTGCTAAGCAATTCAACTCAGGGTAGGTGATTGTCAATTTTTTGTCTATGTCTGATATAATACAACGTTTTGCTTTCGCGTAGAGTAAGCATATATGCTGAAGTAATAGTTATAGCAAGGCTTTCTGTAGTTCACGGATTTGTAGGCACAGCTATGCTATACACCAAGTGTCGTGTTTGAGCTTAGCGCAACGAGGCAAAGCCGAGACACGAAAGTGTCGCTAACTGATTCAGATTGAGCAAAGGCATAAGTGTGCTACGAATTCAAACGAGTGCGTAGCACGAGTTTGAATGAGTCAGCACACGTATGCATTTGCTCAATTTGGAGGGTTTGCGATACTCGAGTGGTCCCGGCTTCGCCTCGTTGCGCTCGGCCCAAATACCTCACGTGGTGTCTAGCACAGCTGTGCCTACCAATGCTTGCACTGCACAAATCCATGCTACAACTGACTTGTAACATAGGGTTACATGCGTTGCTAATCTTTATATCCATGTTTGCAAGATGTTAGAAATTCTTAAGGTCAATATGCTTTTATTCTTGATTCATTGCAGTATGTAAATATGCAAGATAGCGGATATGTAAATATGGAACATAGCTACTTGATTTATTGTAATGATTCACGCAAAACATTTATTATTTACAGAAACCAGTTTTGTATAGTGATTTAATCACATCATTGCGATTCAATCATTTCATACGTGTTATTTCAGTTAATAACAGTTTATTATTAGACTTTATGGTGTGTTATTTTGCTGTTGTGCTTTGTGTTTTAACATTACGCTTCTTCGTAGTAATGGGTTCTGAAAATGGCGGAAACTATGAACGTTTTACCGATATTATAGATGAAGACATAACGCGATGCATTGAGAATGGCAAGGCTCCGAATACAGTTAAAAACACAAATTGGTGCATAACTTTGTGGTGTCAATTTTGTGAATACTTCGAACGCAAACATAATGTCGCAGTACCTAATATCCTTGGTCTGGATGGCGACCAATTGGATATTTGGCTAACACGATTTATAAGTGCCGTCAAGCAAAAAATGGTACGCTTTATTATATGTTTTGTTCGTGAATTTAGTGTGGGGTTTCTTTTCCTAACCAATTGTTTCCTAAATAGTGCGCCACTGATCATTTATTTGTTATCCTCATGAACTTGTGCTGTGGAAACTGACGATTTTCTCGTAACATTAATGTGGTTGTATGTAGATATAATTTTATTATGTTTATGCATATTTTGTCCACGAAGCATATGTAATGTGATAGTTGCTACAACGAAACGAGCATTTATGCGTCATGCTTTTGTTTAGGTCGCGATTACACACCGAATAGCTTATATTACATTGCCTGCGGCATTTCGCGTTACCTTCAAGATAGTAGGAGACCGTTCAACATTCTGGATGCTAAAGAAACACGATTCAAAAGGTTAGGCTGTGCCGTTTTTACCACAGCGTTGTTAATGTATAACTTTGTAGAACACAAAGGGACAGATTTATCAATCTTGCCGCTGTTAGTAATTAAGATATCGGGATAACAGCCAATGCGTTAGTTAAGAAGACTTATTAAGTCGTGGTAAGGATTCTCTTGACTGCTTACGCAATGATTGTAAAGTTATATGACAGTTTGTTGGACGCACTAAATGCTACATGACAGTTAGTTGATGTTACATGAGTTTTAAGCCACTTCGATCGATATAGCGGGCATTTTTAATGAAATATTGCTGTTATTATCCAGGCAACATTATTCATTATACAGTAGTATTACTCAGTGGATCCTATTTTAGATTTCGTGATGCACATGTCGCGCGTATGAAGCAGCTTACAGCATCGGGGGAACAAGTGAAAAAAAGAATGGCCAAACCATTTCTGCTGAGGACGAGCGAACATTGTGGAATGAAAAAGTTTGTGGCGAACACACAGCGCAATCACTATTATACACAATGTTTTTCTATAATGGCTAGCTATTTGGACATACAGGTCGTCATGTGTGGGTCGAACAATTTACTATTTCCGAGCAAAACACTAGTATCGATATTAAATATGTAGAAATGTAGTCGAAAACCTGTAAGGTATGCTTTTGTGCTTTGGGCACTGTTTCTTATAGTTCTTGGCGAAATGAACATAACAATATATTCTGCGGCCGATAATGAAAATATTTATAATCATGCAATAAATATCCGTTTCGCATAATAATTCTAAATTCGCTAAAAGCTTACCGAATTATTACATGATTCTGTTGTAAACTGTAGTTAATGACGTATTTGTTCTGTGTTTTGACTAAAATTAGACGTGACGTTGCGTATTAACTAATCTGTACACCAATTGCAAATTGAATTTGACGATGCCTAAAATATCTGTTGTGTGAACAGTTTTATATTCAGATGAAAATTATCGTTTATGATCGCATAAATTTTAAACTGTCATGTTCATTCTAGTTGGTAAGTATTCATTATTTTTAGGGAGGACTAAAAGACAGACATCGGGAGCCAAAAGAGACACGCCATTTTTCAAATGGCCGTGCATCTCCCAGTATCGGATATTACTACAAGTTATTTCTGAACATGATACCAAAGCAAGGGCCGTTTTATAGGAAATCATTAGCTAATGTTGGCAGCACCATTCGCT
>JASANE010008879.1:0-20325 GCA_030248225.1 Trileptium ribeirensis
CTAACCACTATTTAATAAAACCAATTCCTTCGCTTTTTAAGACCCGGTAATACCCTACCCCCTTCGTTGGAGGTGGAGTCTTCCTAAATGGTTTAATATTATTATCGAACCTTCCTTAATACAAAATTCGTTTTTATCAAAATGGTTTGGATATTTTAACTTTGAAGCTTAAAATGTCTAATGTTATAATGGTAAAATCCTTTGTTACCTGGCATTTGGATTTTAGTTGCCTATTTTTCCGAAAACTTTAGCTTATTGTCACTAGAATTTTCCGAGTGGGAAAAGATCCTCAGTTGGTTTCCACTTTTTCCGGAGGGGCCTTTTTTCAGAGTCGTCAATAACACAGGTCACCGCGGATAGTTAAGATATTTCGCCAGGACCATACTCCCTTTTTAAAATACAGAAGTGCCCTGTTACTTCGCAGTCGGGCTGTCAGATCAACTTGTCTCCCCACAAACTACGTATCCAGAGAGATTTGTGATTCTGAATTTTGCTCGTGAAACATTCTCAACTTCCAAGGATCACATTTCCTACTTCAAAAAATTACTGTTTTCAGACATTTTCCGTTTCCATATCTCTCTTTTCAAGAAAGTTTCCCAACAATTTCTAGTTTCCCGCATCACAACATTTTCGGTTTCTTAACAGTTTTTTTACATGTTCCACTAGTTTCTTGTTTTTTCTTGTTTATAAGTTTACCAATTAACAGTTTTCTTTTTTCTAATATTTCTTAAGTTTCTGGGTACCCAACACTTTCAAATTCTCAAGCGTTTGGCGTCACAACATTTTCCAGTTTAATGTTTCGTTTCCGAATGCTTTCCCGTTTCCCACCATTTCGTGTTTTCTATCTTGTACGGTTTTCCAACAGGTTTCATTTTCTATGTTATTCTTTTAAGTAGTTTTTCGTTTCGAATAAATTCCCCATTTTATTTTCTATATCTTTACCATTTACAGAGTTTCCGTTTTCTAGCACATTTCCGGTTTAGAAGTGTCTAACTTTCCATTATTTTCCAGTGCCACGTTTCTTACTTCTAGACTCTTTGCCGTTTAACAATGTTTGCCGTTTCCTTGTTTAAATTTATCCACATCCCAGCGTTGTCCATAGACCGATAACTCAATGATTTCCCGCCTTCATGCGCTTTGTATTTTCAGTTTACAAAATTTTCCCGTTTCTCAAGTTTTCTTTTAACATAGTTTTTACGTTTCCATACTCTACGGATCCCCGGTTTTTTCCAGCTTCCCGCTTTCCTGTTTTCCAAAATTTTCAGTTTGCCAACTTGCCTGTTTCCCAACAATTTTCATTTCCGTATTTGCCATTTAACTAGCTTTCCTGTTTTCAAAAATATTTTTCTTAACCATTTTAAAACATTTTCCAGTTTCACGTTTCTCTTTACCAAACACCTAATCATCTCACAATTTTTCCGTTTGCCGAAATTTCACGTCTCTCCACATTAATGCACGAGAAAATATAAAAATACCCCGCCAACCACTCTATTTTGTTATTTTGTATAAAAATTGTTAGCGAACGCTTTTTAGCCAATTGAAATTTATTCGGCGTAAAACTGTGTGCGAACACTCTGGTCGCGATTAAAACCTAACCATTTTTTGTTCGCGAAAACTCAAGTAAAATTACTTAAAATTTTGAGAGCAAAAATTTGTCGAATTTGAAATAAACCAGTTTGTTCGATAACATCAAGAGCTTAACCAAAGTATCGATTTGCTTGTGGCTTCACTTTTGTATTAAATTTGTTCGCGAACAATGAATAATAAAAATTTAAATGATTAGGCATTAGGAAACCGAATTTTTACAAATTGAAAACGCCGAAAATTTGTTCTGACACAAGATATCATTTCTGGCACTTGGATTTGATTTTGCCAACTTTCGGTTACGAAAAACCGAATGAACTTCAGCCTATTTTCCGTACTAAGGGTATGCGATTCGATATCGGCTATTACAAATTAGGCTGGTCGGTGAGATCACGTTAAGTTTACGCACGTATAATGTTTCCTAACAATTTCTAGTTTTCCATATCGTAATATTTTCTGTTTCCTAGGATCTACCTGTTTCCCTAATACTTAATTTCCCAGCATATTTCCCGGCTAAGCTTACCTTTTATCAACATTTAAACGTTTCCTGTTCCTCATTTCTCAGGATCTTCGTTAACTAGATTTCCATTCCCAGCAGTTTGCGTTACCTGAGTTTCCTGTTTTTTGCATTTAATCATCTGTCGCATTAACAATTTTCCTCTTTTGTAATATACCCCAAGTTTATCGGTACCCAATGTTTTTGTTTCCCAACACTTTCATATTCTAAAGTGATTAGCATCATAATATTTTTTAGTTTCATGTTTCCCGTTTCCAAATACTTCCCCGTTTCACAACATTTCTATCTTTTACTATTTTCTAGCATGCTTAATTTTCCACGTTTTGATTTTAAGTGGTTTCTCGTTTCGAAAAATTTTCCCATTTTAGTTTTCTATATCTTTCGCATTTCCAGAGTTGCTCGTTTTCTAACACCTATCCATCTCCGAAGTGTCTAATTTTCCTACATTTTCAGTTTCATGTTTATTACTTCTAAGCAATTTCCCGTTTACCATCATTTTCTGTTTCCTTGTTTTAATTTATCCACATCCCACCGTTGTCCAGCTGCTGATAACACAACATTTTCCCGCCTTCCTGAGCTTTCTATTTAGTTTTAAAAACCTTACCGTTTCTCAAGTTTTCCTTTTCTAAAGTTTTTTTCATTTTCATACTCTACCGTTTCCCGGTGTTTTCCAGCTTCCCCCAATCCAACATTGTCGCGTTTTCCAACATTTCCAATTTGCCCACGTTTTCGTTTCCCAACATTTTTCCATTTCCGTGTTCACCATTTAGATAGCTTTCCTGTTACCAAAAATACTTCGTTTTTCTTTTTTCTGTTTTGCAATGTTCTCATATGGAGAGTTTGCCCTGTTGTATTAGTTTTGCGTTTCTCAAGTGTGTGACTTCCTAGCATTTGCCAGTTTCATGTTTTCCATTTACGATCACTTTCCCGCTTCCCAAGTTTTCCTCTTCCAAGTAGTTTCTAGTTTCCTGCATTTTAACATTTTTCTATGTCGTAAACTTTTTTTTACGTTTCCTTTATCTACCATTTTCCAACATTTTTTGTTTTCTACTTCCCAATATTTTCACGTTTCTCTACGTACTGTCCGTTTCCAAAATTTTTTCGGTTTTCGATTTCACAACTTTCTCCCATTTTTTAGTTTTCCGGCTTAACATTTATCTGTTTGCCAAATGAAAAGCTACCGTTTTCTAACATATTCCAAGTTTCACTATACCAAACGTTCTCGTTTTCTAATGTTCACGTTTCTCAACAATTCTCATTTTAAGAGTTTCCAGTTTTCCAACATTTTCACCAAATTTCCCGTTTTCTCAATTTCCCGACTTCTAGTTTTTTTCCGATAGAATTTCCCCATATCCCGTTTTCCCAATTTCCCGATAAAATTTCCCCGTTTCCCAATTTCCCATTTTCGAAATTTCTAGATTTCTTGTTTTCTTAATTTCCCGGTTTCCCGATACAGCTTCCAAGTTTCCCAATTTCTGTTTTACCGTTTTCACAATTTCTCAATTTCCCGACTTCCCGTTTTCCCGATGGAATTTCTTCGTTTTCCAATTATACGGATATCACTTAGGAGAGCGAATGTCCTTGTGGTATGACCTTTTGGCTGTTAAAGTCCAGTATATTAAAATCTTTCGAATGGTATAAATCTAATTATGTACAGATAAATGTTAAGAATTTTTAGCTCCACATAAATTCGACAATAATTTCGACATAAAGCGCTGTTTACCAACTATTGCATAAGCCTATTTACAGATGAATCGACTGACTGAAAATAATGCTCATAACAAAATAACGATGTCAGGGAAGATATTGCTCACATAGTGGTTTATTTTTTTTTTTTGCGAACGCACTTTACACCTTATTTTATCAGTTGACTTCACTACTGGATGGAATGGAAAATTTGTACTAATCACCTTTTGCTCGAGGATTTGGTGCTTGAAATATAATTCACAGATAGGAAATGCCAAATATGTTTTAAATTTCGTTTTACAAAATGCGGTTTTTACAGTTTGGCAAAGTCTAGCGGTAACCTAGATATTCGTAGCGTTAACTCAGAGATCTATATATACTGGCATTAATCACAAATCCTACTCTGGGTTATGAACGAGCTTGAAACGACCTCAGGACAGATTCTGTTGCTTGGTGAAGCGGATTTTTCGTCTTACCTAAAATGTAGTGTTTCGTAACTACGCTAAGAGTGACACCCAAATATTAAGTGTGTAATTTTCAGTGATATTAATAAATTTTGGGTTATGAACGAGCTTGAAACGACCTCAGGACAGATTTTGTTGCTTGGTGAAGCGGATTCTTCGTTCTCCCTAAAATGTAGTTCTTAACTACGCTAAGAGTGACAGCCAAATATTAAGTGTGTAATTTTCAGTGATATTAATAAATTTTGGGTTATGAACGAGCTTGAAACGACCTCAGGACAGATTTTGTTGCTTGGTGAAGCGGATTCTTCGTTCTCCCTAAAATGTAGTTCTTAACTACACTAAGAGTGACAGCCAAATATTAAGTGTGTAATTTTCAGTGATATTAATTAATTTTGGGTTATGAACGAGCTTGAAACGACCTCAGGACAGATTTTGTTGCTTGGTGAAGCGGATTTTTCGTTTTGTGCTGCGCTGTGCCGCAAAAGGCTACACCGACTCATTTTATCGACATCATACGAACATAGCCTGTGTGAAAATATTATAGCAACATCAAAGGATACGCCGTTGGAATTTGATAAAAAATATGGATCGGATGGAACTGAAAACGTTGAATATTTGAAAAAATGTGGTAAAAAGTTTCGTATTTGTTAACTGTAGTCCATTTGAAATTTTTATATATATCTTGCTTCAAATTACACGAGTATGATACTTGATCATACTGAAAGAAATTTAACACAAACGACATGTGATGTTTTTCGTTATATGATCGTGCAGAAAGAAAATTGGAGGTGGCTGCGGTGGCGTAAAAACGTTCGTATACAAATTTTGGCCCATGTCACCTTTAAGGGTGAAAAAACATCTTAGAGAGTACGAGCTCGGTTGGGGGGAAGTACCTCTTCGACTTAGTATGTGACAGGCTTATCATGGAAATGAATTTTGCATTTCCATCCCATTTCCATGACAAATTCAGTGGTAATTCCCATTTCCATTAAAATTTCCACTAATTTTAAAAAAATTTCCATTCATTTCTACGAGCATTCTAAATGTTTTAAATTCTTATAATTACTTAATCTCGTTAAGCAGCCGGTTTTACCCGCGGTTGAAGTTACTGTTGGTATCTGGCAGTGGTAATCAGAACGTAGTGAAACGTAGTGGAGATTGTGTGTTGCAGGTGTGAAATCTTTTAAATTCCGTATGTGTGTGATCGGACATAACTCGAGAACGCCTTAACCGATTTTCATGATCTTGGGCTCATTCCAACCAGTATAATCGATTTACCGTGTACATCCCCGAGCTTTTTTGATTTGGGGTCTGGTTCCGGCGTCAGTGGTTCAAATGTCGGTTTTTTTGCCCCATTTTACCCCATTTTAGTACCCTTCATGGAAGCAAGGTTATTTTTCTCTTAACTATCGACTTTTTTCTCGGGATGGTTTTATTTCATAGTAAAATGATAAATGTCGATGCCTCTTTTTTTGTTCTTCGATTAAGGCTCCTGTTCTGGATTTATGAGGTTTGAGGTACGGGGGTATGGCGCCCCAATGGTTCCTATACCCAAAATTTGAAAGTTTGGTCTGACGTCTTGGGCGGCTGATAAGTTTCACCTGGGGGTTTTCGGGCATGGGAAACTCATTGTCGGTGCCGGTTTTGCTCTGCGACCTATGGTTCCATGGGCACGGGGGTATGACGCCCCATGGTTTAGGGTCAGAGGTCGAAATGAGGTTTTTTAGTACCCTACACGGAAGCAAGGTTATTTTTATCTTAAAATTCGAAGCATCATCTTGTTCCACGCAAAAATTTCCGCGAAATTCCGGACCATTTCCGTGGAAATGTAATGGAAATTTCCATTTCCATGACAAGCCTGGTGTTAGATTATGTAATGTGCCAGCTACAGTCATATTATGGTCATTGCGACAAGCATAATAATGTTCGCAGGCGAAATTTTTGGTGGTATGTTACCAAGAGTGCATTATTATAATATTTGTGAAAGAGTAAGTCACTCGATCATACTCATGTGCTTTGCCATAGCCGATGACGTGGTCGTTTTTCGGTTTACCCCCTTCCCATCGAAAGATTCTAGGGGTACCCCAAGGTCTTGGAGGGGGTATCGGCTGCCCCTGTCACCAATCAGTTCCCCAACAGCTAATGAGATAAAAGCAGTAATAGCAGCCATTGACGATTGCTACTTCTCGTTTAATCTCTTAAGCTGTTGGCGATCTGAAAGCTATTACGTCCTAAGACCTAGGGGATAGCCGATACCCCCAAAAAACCTTGGAGTCACCCCGTCTGCAATCCTTTGTTGAAGCGCCAAAAATATAATGTACTTAAAGTGAGGCTGGCTATGTGCAAGCTTACCTATCGTGTTGTTGGTGGTATCGGTGTCTGTTAGTGATGAGTACAAGCGCTAGTTTTAAGCTGGATTCGGCTCGACCAGTTCCAAGTGTTGCTCCATTATTCGTGCTGTTGCTGATATCGGTGTCTGTTAGTGATGAGAACGAGCACTAGTTTTTAGGCTGGGTTTGGCTTGGCCCGTTCTAAGTGTTGCACCATGGTTCGTGCTATTGCTGGTATCGGTGTCTGTTAGTGATGAGAAGGAGCGCTAGTTTTAGGCCTGGTTCGGCTCTACCCGTTCTAAGTGTTGCACCATGGTTCGTGCTATTGGTGGTATCGGTGTCAGTTCGTGATGAGAACGAGCGCTAGTTTTAGGCTGGGTTCGGTTTGGCCCGTTCCAAGTGTTGCACCATGATTCCTGCTGTTGCTGATATCGGTGTCTGTTAGTGATGAGAACGAGCGCTAGTTTTAGGCTGGGCTCGGCTCGACCCGTTGTAAGTGTTGCACCATGGTTCGTGCTGTTGCTGGTATCGGTCTCGGTTAGTGATGAGAACGAGAGCTAGTTTTAGGCTGGGTTCGGCCCGACCTGTTCTAAGTGTTGCGCCATGGTTCGTGCTGTTGCTGGTACCGGTGTCGGTTAGTGATTAGAACGAGCGCTACTTTTAGGCTTGGTTCGGCTTGGCCGTTCCAAGTGTTGCACCATGATTCGTGCTGTTGCTGATATCGGTGTCTGTTAGTGATGAGAATGAGCGCTAGTTTTAGGCTGGGTTCGGCTCGACCCGTTCTAAGTGTTGCACCATGGTTCGTGCTGTTGCCGGTATCGGTGTCGGTTAGTGATGAGAACGAGCGCTAGTTTTAGGTTGGGTTCGGCTTGGCCCGTTCCAAGTGTTGCACCATGATTCGTGCTGTTGCTGGTATCGGTGTCTGTTAGTGATGAGACACCGATGAGACACGGTTCAAGTTTGAAGCTTGGTTGGGCTCGTTGTGATTTTTGATGAGCCCTTCGGGGATAGATTCAACAATAATAATTATTTATTCAACTGTATGTATCTGTTCTTAGAGTGCAATATATAAATAAGAATGAGTGCTAGTATCATTGCGACAAACCGTTTACTAATGTACATTGCACCATGATTATATAAAATTATATATCATCGTATTTTCAGGTGTACGCGTATTGTTTTCAATTGACGCAACATTGAATCTACGGAGCATTTTGATTAAAAACGCCGAAGTTCGAACCCTTGAAGGCAACAAAACCACGACCCCTAACAACCACGCTCAACATCAGTCATCAACCACACCGGCGACTAAATCGCTAGTCGACTATATCGTATTCAATTTTCCGCATACCGGTAGAAAAACAAATATTCGCCAATGTCGATCGCTGCTTCTTGCGGTGATGAGAGAGTGCGTATTAAACAGGCGATTTTTGGTTCTTTTTTAGATATTGGCAAAAATATCATTAAAAAATTTTAGACTCTTTCTTCTTTTAGACTTTTAAAATCTTAGTGAATACGATGGGAAGAAATAAAAAATACTATTCACAAGGGGTTTTTTGCTGGTAGACCATGACTGTACGGAATTTTTTTTTCGAGAAATACAATTTCTTTATGCAATTTGTGAGAGAAGTATATAGTTTTCGAGCTATTAACATGTCAAAGTATAAAAAATATCGCGAAAGTGAGCGCAGTAGTTTTCGAGCTGTTAATTTGTCAAAGTTTAGAGGTGAGCGCGGGCCGATATTTTCAGGCCCGGCCCGGCCCGCTTTCCGGTAAAGGTCGGCCCGGCCCGCAGATCTTAAATTCGAGCTAAGCCCGGCCCGGCCCAGGCTCGGCCCCCTCAACCCTCACCTAAAGTATTATACATTTAGCGATATATGTGTATGCTATACATGTATATATTAAAGAGTAAAGATAGTTTCAAAAGCTAGGTTCAAAGAAAGATATATAATAATGACACATATTCGCGTGATCTAATAATAGATTGAACTGGTTATAGTATAATACGTTATAAAGTCATTATACTCTATAAGAATAAAAAATATTTGCCGGAACAATAAAGGCTTGACGGACAGCATGGCAATAGCGTTGTTATATCTTTGTTTGAATAGTCAATTATAATTGAAGAACGTAATCTTGATTTTTCGAATCGAAATCTGTTCGATAGTTTGTAAATGGTTGAATTTATCAACAACAGTAATCAGTTTTACCACTAAACAGAACTCAACTTGTCGAATCAATATTGACTATATCTTAAGTTAACTATTTCCAAATGGATAATTAACAATCGTCGTAAAACCAGTCAATATAAGCCGTGAAAGAGGGGGGAGTATTTTGTACATTGCGTTTAATTATTGATTCCATACATTGATTTGATAACGTTCTGATGAATATAAGGGTGTTAAGTTCAGATTTTTTTGGAAATTATTTTCTAACTCGTAGGCCAAACTCGACTCAAATAAAACCATAGAGGATAATACCGACCAGAGTATAAGTTCATCGCGTCGCCCTCTTCCCTACAAATCACACTGGATTCATGCAGTATATTTATAGTTATACATGGAATGCAGGAATTTTGCGATATTTACCAGGAATCGCGTTCGAATATCGCGGTTTCCAAACGCACTCAGGGTCTGCGTACAACCCCAGTAGTTTTGAAGGCGTTGACATTACGTTAAAATGTCGACCCAGGGTGACACCGAGTTTCGCTATAGCTTCAGACGCGCCATTTCTTTTTGGGACCATGAATGCGTTTTGATATCAGCCAATATTTTACAAAAGAACCGTAAAGTGCACCATTTATTATCGTTGAAACAGCTGAAGCACATCTCTATATTAAGCACGGAGTAGATCGGTGGCACAGTGTTCGGCTCATACTGCGTGTTGTGTGTATCGGGTTTTGTCAGTATCGTGTTGTTTTTATCGGGTTTTGTGTGCATAGAAAATTTCCTTAGAACGTCAAATTTTATTTGGACTATTAAAATTTGTAGGAACCGTTGGTTGAATATAAACCCGCGTGCCTATTTTGAGCCGTGTTTACGCCGGATTACTAATTTCTTAGGATCGTCATGATCACCTCAGGTTGATCCGCTTCTTCAAGAACTCCTCTCGAGCTGAGGTACGACGCCTTAGGTTGTAGAATAGTTAGTGACGGCGTTGTTCTTTAAATATCGCATTCAGCATACTAGTAGAATTGCGTAAATAATCATAATTCATCTAGCACTTATCATGGAATGGCAGACCCGAATGGGAAATCATACCAGTACAAAAAATTCGCGACCAATAAATTTGGGCGTACAACGATCCCAAATAATGACTAGAACAAGTCAACGTCAAAATCGGAGACAAAACGCTTACTCACCGTGATAGTCCACTTATTAGACAAACTATCCAGAAAGACTAGAAGGCATTCCCCTACGCTAGAGGGGTTTAGATCTAAATGCTTAGAGTTGGTCCAAATTTTACTGTCAGGGAAAAGGTATTCCGTACCAGACTCATGGGTGCGTATCCTAGGGAGTATAAATAATTTCCTGGACCTAGGTAGTTCAAGTCCAACAGTCCAACTGGACGACTGTAAATTGAAACCTGGGTGTCATATCTCCCACTTACAGTGCTAGAACAAGAACCGTCCAAAATTGGTTTGAATCGAGTACGAAGAGGGGGATTTCCCTTAAGTTTATAGCTCTTGTGATAGACGGTTGCTAATGGTTCTCCAAAACTAATGGATTGGGGTGACAATCCAGCCTTTGAGCTATCCAAAAAGCCTGGTGGATAGTTCCTCAAACCTACAGATGTTTAGATATAGACACTCAAAGTTAGTCCGAAATAGCATAGTTTAGGCGGGGGCAAGTTGATCGCTCAATAAAAATCGATTTTAGGTCCCCGTGAATTTTAGTGAACTCTTATGGTAGTTTTGTTGCTACTCTATGGTAAGAGTCTATGGGGTCTCTATCCTATTCTCGGATAAAATACGGGTCTACTCTGAATTTGGTTCAAAGTTACATTTTTGCTTTTATCTTGTCGAATTACATTAAGTTCTATTCCAGTACTGCCGAGCCTTATTCTATCTGTGAAGCCCTACAAAACGTGATCTATGATGAACCCGTAAGTCGAGCCTAAGAGTCATACCCGATCTTTTTCCTTCTCAATATTTCCGTTTTTCGTCTCCGATCTCCAACCCAATATTTTGTTGCTGTGTCGCCGGTTATGTGTTGTTATGTATTGCAATGCAGTGCAATTTCCGCTGCATTGTGTTCTCACGAACGCTGGTAAATGTAAGACTTCTTTGAGGCGTTCGAGGGATAAGGATGAAAGTGGGACCCTGTCATCGTGCAACATAACACATATAATGACAGAGAGAGAATGAAAGAGAAATATGTGCCTCAAATCCAATCTGTATATATGACTATGAAACTATGAAGTATGTAAGACCTAACGGGTCACAATTGCGAAATAAAGAAAAATCCAAAAAATCAGCGATCAAGTCGCTCTGTAAAAATTTCAGGGTTTTGCTATCATCGGGTCTGAGGAAAAACTTTTCTCAGATCCGAGCTAATTTCAGAGGGTAGGGACGCCTGCTGGGAGTCGCGTTTTGTCTCCGATTTTGACGTTGACTTGTTCTAGTCATTATTTGGGATCGTTGTACGCCCAAATTTATTGGTCGCGAATTTTTTGTACTGGTATGATTTCCCATTCGGTACTTGCCATTCCATGATAAGTGCTAGATGAATTATGATTATTTACGCAATTCTACTAATATGCTGAATGCGATATTTAAAGAACAACGCCGTCACTAACTATTCTACAACCTAAGGCGTCGTACCTCAGCTCGAGAGGAGTTCTTGAAGAAGCGGATCAACCTGAGGTGATCATGACGATCCTAAGAAATTAGTAATCCGGCGTAAACACGGCTCAAAATAGGCACGCGGGTTTATATTCAACCAACGGTTCCTACAAATTTTAATAGTCCAAATAAAATTTGACGTTCTAAGGAAATTTTCTATGCACACGAGAACCCGATAAAAACAACACGATACTGACAAAACCCGATACACACAACACGCAGTATGAGCCGAACACTGTGCCACCGATCTACTCCGTGCTTAATATAGAGATGTGCTTCAGCTGTTTCAACGATAATAAATGGTGCACTTTACGGTTCTTTTGTAAAATATTGGCTGATATCAAAACGCATTCATGGTCCCAAAAAGAAATGGCGCGTCTGAAGCTATAGCGAAAATCGGTGTCACCCTGGGTCGACATTTTAACGTAATGTCAACGCCTTCAAAACTACTGGGGTTGTACGCAGACCCTGAGTGCGTTTGGAAACCGCGATATTCGAACGCGATTCCTGGTAAATATCGCAAAATTCCTGCATTCCATGTATAACTATAAATATACTGCATGAATCCAGTGTGATTTGTAGGGAAGAGGGCGACGCGATGAACTTATACTCTGGTCGGTATTATCCTCTATGGTTTTATTTGAGTCGAGTTTGGCCTACGAGTTAGAAAATAATTTCCAAAAAAATCTGAACTTAACACCCTTATATTCATCAGAACGTTATCAAATCAATGTATGGAATCAATAATTAAACGCAAGTTATTATACAAAAAGAAAGTCAAATACACGGGCGAGAAAGAAAGCCTTTCCGTAAACTAGTGCCAATCCAAACCCTGAAACCCTTTTATTAAAACGCCGTTTCTAATGACCTCAAGTTCACCTGGTCCTAGAAGTTTCCATAGTGGCCCTGACACCGGGCCACTCCTCGACTCGAGAGCAGAGCTTTGGTCTCCAAATTTTCTTAGCTCGGTTTCGACAAACAAATTTAATCTACCCGCCCGGGGCAGAGTGGGGTCAGCACGTCTCACACCCCTACCGAAGAACACAATCCGTTCGACCCCGATCGCAACCACCTTTGAAAATGTTTATGAACACCATGGGGTTGTCTGAAACACCCTGTTGTCCAGAGTGTGCCGGGCACTAGGGACATTCTAGACATAGCGTAAGCGCCGCATAAACGATAGTGTTCGTTTCTGGGGTTTTGCGGGGTCACATGCATAACTCAACTTCTGCTGGGCCGCTTGACTCGCGAAATAGCTCATTGGAGTGCTCAAAATATCTGCGCCCCTTAATTAGGCACTAAGACGTATTCTCCCAACTCATCTGTGAATGCTAGGTCACTGATTATGAAGTCTTGGATATTTTCCTGTATTGTGATGTAATATATTTGAGAAAATAAACTGAAATATAGCATAATATTACCTATAAATATGAACGCCCAGGAAATGACCGTCTTGGGGAAATCGGCCGGCGCAAGATCACCCAATCCAACTGTAGTAATACTCATTATCGTAAAATACACAGCATCAGCAAAAGTCACATCCACTGCTTTGCTAGCACGATCGGTGGTATCGAGTGGTATAGAACGAAAGTACAGCGCAGAAATCATGGTCCAGACAAGCGTTAAAAACACAGCAAAATACAATGGCATTCGAATTTCCTCGTCATCCCCAGCCCTGCTAGTATTGGCTTCGCTAGATTTATGATTACGCGGTAGTTTGCTAAGCCCTTCGGATAAACATGATCTAATAGATGTTGGGATTCTGCTCAACCATTGATGACGGCAATATTTGCTTGTCGATCTCCAGCAAGAAATAATTTGTAGCCAGCATTCATTGCATACAAACATCAACAGTTCACCAAGATGATTTAAAATAAGCAGGCACAGGGGAATGCCAATCACAGTGTAGACACATGTAATTGCCTTGCAGATGTATGTATTCGGCACAACGTTTCCAAACCCTAAAAATGATGTTACATTATAAAGTTTATGTAATTTACGATGCATGGCATTGCTTCTGTAATTAACAAGCGTCATGGTTAGCAAATTGCGAACTGCTCGTGAAAATTGAAGCAAAAAAGCAAAAATAAAAATTGAGCAAGATAAACTGACCCTAGCTTATGTAATATAACAGTCACATGCTAATCAGTAAATCTCCAAATGATATCATTTCGAATCAAATAGAGTTCGTCTGGAGTGTCGGCTTCGCTCGTTTAAGTAAGACATAACAAGTAGTAAAATGCACAAGTATGGGGCAATATTTTTATAGGACCGGTGACGATACGGTCAACGTGAAACTGAGAGGCGTAAGGTATCATAAAGCTGTGTTGTTCTCGATATACTAAGCCTAAGCTAAGCTCCTTATATAAGATCTATAAAATGAATAGTTGTTACTAAGATTACGTCAGAGGTTGTCAAACCCGATCATCAAGCGTAGAACACTGAAGCTTACGATTGGAGTAAAGGAAATTGCGGCATAAAATATTTTTATCATGTTTAGCAATTTTGAATTTCATAAAAGTTTACAATTAAAAGAATATCAAGTTCAGCCGCCCAGCCGGAATAGAATTGAAGCTTCCTGCAACGTTTTAAAATAATGATCCACTTTGCTAGTGAGATTGTTTAGGTAACCATTAGTTAGTATTTATTTGGATATAAACGTTGTTGCTGAATGCTGCTGTAACTTATCACAATAGAAAATGGTTCTTTTCCATTATCCCCCAGCCCGCGTTTGCCGAAAAATGGTCAGATTCTGGAAATTTTGCTATTTTTGTGATCTCGAGACCTCCCCTGATCATTTCAACCAAAAAATGAATATTTAAAATTTTATAGATTTTTTATTTTTTCGGGTCTCTAGGGTCCTCTTTAGGAACCCAAAAATTTTTCTTAAAAATTGGATTTTTACCCACCATTCGACGCAGCCTGACGAGCTGAAACTAATAGTGTTATTATTAACGGGATCCGATAAAAGTATCCTAAGTTATGGCCAAAAACTGTTCAATTGGTGAGCCTCTCAGCCTCCGAGAGTTTTTGACCATAACTTTAGGATCCTTGAGACCCGAAAAAATCTAAAATTTTAAAATTCCATTTTTTGGTTCAAATGATCAGTGGAGGTCTCCAGGATCAGAAAAATATCAAAATTTTCAGAATCTGACCATTTTTGGGCAAACGCGAGCTGGGGGATAATGGAAAAGACCCTAAAAAATAACCAACTCAGTGTCTGCAATTAGATAAATGTACATCATAACTTTTACAACAATGACTTGCTAACAATGTATAGTCAACTAATATAGGTCGAACTAATTTAGGAACGCTGATATATGTACAGGTAGCTATTTATAACGAACGGGAATAACATAGATGCAGTACAAGGTTGTTATAATCATAATGAAGTGATATTACTTTATTATTATAACAGTTATGTATAAAATGAAAAATTACCGATTGAAGAATGCAAGTTGTTAACGTAATGCAGTGATACCATAAAGTCGACAGTATGATTGTTCTGACATTCGTCTGGCTTGCGAAAATTAACAATGCATAAGCAGCTAAGAGACGAAAATATGCCGGCAAATATAGCCGAAAACAATATTAAGATGCATACAAGAATAAAATCAACAACTGCTTGACGTTGGAGCAGCTTAGTTAGTGACGAGCTTCGTTGTTTAACTTTATTAGTAAATGTAGAATCCGTGTCAATAGTCGAAGTTTTGGAAATCATCGACTTTCTATGTAAATGGCTGAAACTACTGACTGAGCCGGATATTTGCCTGCGATTGCCTATAGATTCTATTACATTGCCATGCGCTCTGTAGTATGCCGCAGATTGCTGAGCTTCGGAAGAGCTAGTAGATGGTCGAGTTTCATTTACATGCCTCAAAATGGACATTCGACGCGGAAACAAGTCCCGCTTGCTATCGAATCTTGATACATCGATGCTTGCTAACGATGCTGAGTCGTTGAAGCAACCCATTGATTTCAGAGAAACAATCTCTTTCGCAACATTTGGATTTCCTGAATCTTCATGTTTCACGTAATTATGAGTGAAATTATTAACGTTGTTTATATCATCGACACTATTATACCCATGGTTGTTGTAGCTGTGGAAAGCGGCTGTTGTGTCCAGCACAATTATATCTTCATTGTTGATAGACGGTAGTGGTAAACTGCTTCTTCTTTTTACCGTACTGTGATTCCAGAGCGCGGAAATAGGTTGGTTGGCACGACGCATTGGTTGATTATTGCATTGCATTCCACTCTGTTCACCGGGAATGGGTAAGCTGCGTCGTAAATGCGAAGTGATAATTTTATGTTTTGGATCCTCTGTATAAGAAATTTCATCAAAACTATCATCTTTTCCGCTTGACAAAGAGAAATCCGCAAATTTTCTTTCATTCCAGCTAGTCTTGCTTGAATCGTTTAATTGGGTGTGTGCTGCCCGATCATGTATAAGCATACCGTTTCGTTCATGACCACTATTACGATGAGATTTACAGTCCAAAATGCTGATCCTATTTTTATCGCTATTATAAGTTGAAGATGATTTGTTGTAGAGATCAGTTTCGTTATGATCAATAAGATTTCCATAACCATTTGATAAAGAGTAATTTGCTTGCATATTACCCTAGAATCAGAGAACATTTGAGGATCATAGCTTTATCAACTAACAAGTTCAAACAACAACCAACAATCAAATCAAGTCCAGCTACTGTCTAATAGGTGCTTAAAACATGTATATCTTTTAATGTTGAAATTTGAACCGGGGCGGCTAATTATTGCGAAGATATAACGACAGAAACGATTACCACTCTGAATTTTGACACAGCCGCGTTTCTGACCCTAACTCAGTTTCAAAATTCTGGAAATTAGAATCAACTGTGGACATATGAGCACAATCGATACCATAAATTATCAAGCTCCATATAATAATGAAATTTACAACAATCTTAGAACAAAATAGGTGTTTTGGACATGTTATTCCTTAGCTCAGCTATTGTTAAGGTAATATATAAATGCCTTGTACGTGTAGCGTGCAGATATGTGCACTATATTAATTTTAAGCAAATGCCGCCGTACATTCAAGAGGTAGCAGCAGTAGCCACGGCGTTTTCAATCAAATTCCTAGTTCTTTATCGCTTATTATCTAGGGAATGAGTTAAATCTCGCGATGTCATACCTGTATGGTGATTCTGTACGATGTTCAGCACTATAAATATATGAACCAAATTGTCCTTCATGTTATCATGTCATAGACGATAACGGCAAAATTCGTATGAATTGTGGCTGAATAATAGGTGTTATGGCTGGAATGAAGTGCACGAAGCGAGTGGAGATTCTGCCGAGGGGCTAGGTGGAAAAATCGTCAAATTGCATTGTCTATCTATGTTACTGATAACTAATCTTCGAATAAATAGATTTCGACAAAATTGTTTTGTTCGCATGAAAAATTATAACTATGTGAACTTTATTCTGTTGGCGGATTTACGTATTAAGGTCCGGTGGGGTCAGATAATAGCATCATTTACGATAAGATGCGTGTGCAAGGTCCTAATTGTGTGACACGTCCAAATGGGCTAGCTACTATGTCACGCGGACACTCCAACTCGACTGTTAAAATTTTGAATAGCCTAGCTAGGCTATGCATTTGTCATGCACTGCCGAGCCGGACTGTGGTTTTGGTACGAAGCTGTCAGATGATTTCTATTACTATAGAGCCGGATACTATTTAGTCTGGGCACATTGCGTTTTACTATAAGTATCTAAATAATGCCTAAACTGCGGCTTACTGCTTAAAACGTTAATATTTTATGTGAAAAACAAATATATAACTTAGAATTAGTGTGAAAGTGCTATTAGAACAAAATACAATACGCTAAGTACAAGACTAAATGAAAATTTTCAATTTACAGTTCAGCCGTACACTTCGTTTCTCACGCAGAGCCTAGCTAAACTCAAGACTAGCTAAGCCATCAAAATGTACCATAGTAATCCAGCTAAGCTATAGTTCGCCCGTACTGTTTGGACACGTGACATAATTCGGCCATGGCAAACGCATCTTATTGTAATTGATGCATAAGGATTATTTAATATTGGACTAAATTTCATATGCATAGTACTGTGTGTTTTGTATAGCTTTGAAGACACTTTTTCCGCCAAGCTAAGCCTCACCCGGATTTCTTGTTTCGAGCTTGATGTATTAACAATAGGCCAGCTTTGAGCGTTGCTGGCATGGTATAGAATTAACGAACAATACTAGAGGAATCCTTCAGTACTCAGAAAAGTGAGTTAGTGTAAACGATTTAGTGCAATACGCAATAATTTAGTTACAGCTGCAATGTGCACGTTTGTTTGTATTGAATTTATCTCATTACTTGTGTCTTATAAAAGTTTTCGGGCCGGGCTTCTTACCTATCTTCTGATCTCTACTACGGTTGTTTCGTTCTGTACTGTCTTTGGCACTGTACAACAACCTCCGAAATGAATAAATCTTGTGCTCAACTATCCTAGGTAGTAGAACCTTGTTGTATTTAAATTAAGGTCACTTAACTAGCTCAACATGCGTCTCTTTGTATGTTCTAGCCATCTCTGTGTAGATAAAATATTTGTAAAACTACACCTTGTAGTATTTTACAGCTTGATCCTCTGTCTTGAGCATTTTACGTTATATAAATTTTGTAATATCAATTGTTAAAAGAGTATGTGTGAAATGGGCTAACCTATTTTACTGAGGTGACCTTCAGTACAATGCTACTTAGGCACTGTGTGTATGAGATAATAAATTTGACAGTGCAAGCTTCCGTTCGTGAACGAAAACTGTTGAATCATCATTAAAACCTGGAGTTTGTCACAGACTCGGGGATTTTATTAAAGCCTTAGAACCAAGAACATTATCATAAATATACCCATCTCAGTTTATAGGAACACCTGCTATTCTATGGTTTTAGCCAGTGATTAATCACACACTGTGCGGCACGTGTTGCTATATGAGTACATGCGACGCTAGTTGGGAATCAGTCACTTGCTAACGCTTTGTATTTTATAAATGTAGACTATATAAATCGAAAGTCCAGTGCTGTATGTGATGTAGTAACTTGTTTTGGATGAGTATGGATAGTCAACGCGTATACCGTATTCTGAGACTTTACATTGTTAAAAATATAATGTTTTAAAACATGGGTGAGGTCGCGACATCTTACTGTGTTCTCAAATCGAATAAATCTCACGTAGTTATTTACGTGAATGTATGGGAACCATCTAACACCCTGTTTAACGTTGTTCACGAACCATAGTATCTAGTCCTATTTCGTGTCATCCACGATGATGACAAGACTCGGGGATACCTATTTGTAGCCTGTTTCTGGCAGTTCGCCGCTATTATAGAACATATGCCGCGACGACATATATGTATGAAGTACTACACAAAACGAATTCAAACTTGAGACACAGTATCTTTGTAATTTGCTTTGCTCAAATGAAGACCGCTTGTCCTTAATATCTTTTGCACCACAGCTGAATAACACTACGAAAGCTATGCTAACAACTGCAACATAGATAAAGTTTGAAAATAGCCACATCCGTATCATTTTCCTAAATACAAGTATAAAGCAAACAACTGCATATGTGGAGTCGCTTTCTTTCGAATTACTGTTTATGTAACACCAATGTTGAAACATATGTATCTTACTGAACAAAAAATAAACATTTTATGGAAAGGAAACATGAAAAATAGCAAATGCACACATATTGCCGTACTTAACATTTCTATGTCGGTAATTGCTCACACAGATTGAGTCGAATTTTCATATAAGTCTGCCAAGCTGTTCTGCATACATTTAACCCGGCACCATTCCTTTACAGCAGGACTTTGAAATGCGCCTGGTAACCTAACCACGGCGTAAAATTGCTGCAACATATAGTCCAAAGATGGAAATTATCATTGTATGGTGACGTCGGAGCAATAATTAGTGGAGGCTTCATGAAAACCACTGGTCTTAATGTTTTCAAGCGCTTCGCGAAATTAGATTAACTATTAAGTTTTTGCAACGTGACAAGGTCTTAAAACTTTATGACTTGAACCATTTTTGTTTTTGACTTTACCATTATTGCACAGCAACAGTCATAGAACTCTTCCAATAGAAGTATTCCTCTCAATCAATTTTGAACTCATTTATCGAGCATTTCACAAACATATAAAATTCATTCAAAAATTACTGATCACGCTAAATGCAAATGGTTGAAGCGAAAACCTTTCAAGCGGCCTAAGATGGTCACGGCCAACATGCGTAGTTTGGACATATTCTATGTTACAAAAATTTGACCATGATGTTGGTTTTAAACTTTCACTTGATAGCGGTTTAGCGCATGAAATACTGTATCCAGTTCCTATCCACGGCTTTTGTTATAAAACGCAATACAGTTATTCTATTAAATCTTCCCGGCAAAGGGACCAAGCGTACATTAAGAAGGTTTGTTGTCTGCTACATGTTTAAACGTATGTTGTTACTCGCTCCCGTTGTTATGTTGTTTAAGCAATCGAACAACAGTTACTATGTAACACAGAGGTTTGCGTGTAAAACCTTTACCCGTACAACAAAAGGTTCTATTTCGGAGCATATTTGAGTTTGCGATGGTACACAAATTAAATCTTATATTAAAGGATTAATGTGGTGGCTTTCATAAAACAACAAATGTCGCAGGACGTCTGACGACGGTACTTCTGCGCTGAGATAGTCTAACGCACTCCATTAAGCGCAATTTTCATGCTGATCTGCTTTGAATGATAGATGACCAGCTATCGTGCTTCAATAATTCTCAATCTCTGCTTAATATAAGATGTGACATTGTCCTAGCACATAGGTGGCGATGGGAGGTCGGTGTTACAGATCGACCAATGCTTGGACA
>JASANE010008880.1:0-15264 GCA_030248225.1 Trileptium ribeirensis
GTAAAACAGATGAAAGAAAAATGAAGATATAGTGGATTTAAAATGTATTAAAAAATAACTTTTACATTAAACTAATTGTATTGCGATGGCATTATTGCCTCCCTGGAACTTTGAAGAGATCGAGGAAGCTAATGTTTATTTATCGTTCAATATGTTGGTTTGTGGACCCCCAGAGCAAAAAATGCCTTCCGATATATACCCTTGCGTATATTGCTCAAACTGAATGTGCTTATAACGTATGGAGCGTAGAATAAATAATTTCGCTCTGTCTCCAGTCGCCTACCTTTGCTATGCATACATACCTTTGTTTCATGTTATCCTGTAGGAACCTTTAAATTATTGTTTTATATTGCTCTAAGAGAAATTAATAGAAGGTATATATACTTTAATTTTCTGATCAGTGGTCATAGACACTGTTTACGCTAGTGTTAGGCAATCAGTGCCCGTCAGTTATATATGGCAATGATGATAAGTTTTTAATCAGAATGCTATAAATAAGACAAAATGTGATACTGCTCTCACACTTTGAATAAATACAATTGTCAAGAACGCAGTCTCTAGCTGTGTTGCAGACAACGTTACTTTACTTCAGTGCAGGCTGATTTACAAAGTTTACAAGCGCGCTGGCTGGTACTTGACGCAGTTTATATTAGTCAAGTATACAGCTAAGTACTTATACGTAATCTATACTCTGTTACCGAGTTGGACTGGTTTAATTCTAACACACCCCGCAGACTTCTGGATCTGTAAAATAGTTGCTAGAAGCATCAACCTGGCGTTGTTTTGTTAACGAACTCTATCGGGTTAAGATGAAAAATTCCAATTGAATTTATGTGTCCCTCTTACATTTCACACGGTAAATTGCTGAGATAATTTTTTCTTTTGCTTCGTTGTATTGGGATTTGATCGTTGTGTATATATTATATATGTTTGGACCTCATACGAAGCAAAACTGAAAAATTTCAAACAACATTTTTACACCGGCATTCCGGTTCCGGTATGGTTTTTGCCCTTTGCCGGAACCGCAACCGGAATTCCGGTTGCTCCCTGGTATTTTTATATAAACGGTTTTGTAGATTTGTTAGTTTAGCTTCAAACAGTTATCTTTCAACGGTATCACCTTTTAATATTTAAGCTGTCAGTAGATACCACGTGCGCGCGGATTGAAGTTGGGGGTAATCGTCCAAGATTTTATTGAAACATTATAATGGTACAGTCCTTGCTTTGCCAAACTACTTCCAAAGTACCTGGGGCAACCAACTATGGGGGAGAAATTCAGTTTTCCCTGTTCGAACTGGGGACCACGTGCTGAACTGGGGGACTTAAACCACGTAAATAGCTGATTTGCAGTAAATATACAATAGTAAGGCACATTATACATTGAAACCCTGGACGGCAATTACAATGTTTTAGCCTTGCAAGACAAATATTTGGGATTTTTTAGTTACATAAGGAAAATCTTTCATAATTTTTGCCTCGCACAGAAAAATTAGCCTTTTAGTCATGTAAATATCTGGTGGTAGTGCTGAACAGGGGAGGCCGAAATACCTATGTGGCACTTCCATCCGTGGAAAAGCCATCAATCATTTTACCAAAAATAGTCAAATATTAACTTTTTTGATGAAAGCCTTACTGGCTTCTTCAGAGACGTGTCAGGTCCGTGAAGTTTTCGGTGCTGCCTTACAAAAATTTCGGCTCCACATGTCAATATTTTTGCCGCTTCCCTGACTAAAAACACTTCGCCCCACCCTAGTTTACATAGCAACATTATGTTTTTACAAAAATCGCTTTCTTAAATTAAAAATTAATTGAAGGAATTAAAAAATGTCTAAAAGTTGCTTTTAACAAGCACAGAGAAGTTTTCAGAATTTCTGAGGCTATTTATTAGCAACGTTAGGGTTTTTAAAAACATTTTAACGTTTACATTTCGGTGCGTGGTGGCTCACACAGTTCAGCCATGTGTGGGCCTATTTTACGTCCCCTGGCAAAATGCGGATAACATCTTCAGCGAATGGAGAAGCGCTTCTTATTTCGCGACATGAATTAATTCGTTGCTACGCCGGTTTGAAGTGTAGGAGGTGCAAACGATGGTCCGACAAATCCCTAGACGTTTAACGTCGGATCCGCGCGTATCTAAATTTCCTATTTTGAGTGCTCAGCGTGAGTTTACAAATTTTTTCTAATTTGAGAGTCGCACCAGTCGTACCTATTCAACAACAATAATTAACAAAATCGTTTGTAATCGGCGAGTCACGCTGAGGTTTGCTTCTTCGATGCGCGCGTCAAACCTGAACGTGGGTCGTCGATTTGGGGTGACGGATTTCAAACCCCTTCAGTTCCTATCGCTACTACGGGTCAACGAAACACTCATACAATGCAGGTTTTCAGTGAGCTTTTATTGATGAGTTGCACAAAACTTATGGGTACATTGACAGATACATACTGTACGGGCAGATACAATAGCGTTATGTCACATTTATAGCACGCTAGTACACCATGAGCAGAGCATCAACTGGGGAGGGTTGCGGAGTCATCGCCTTTTTCACTAAACTCTCACAGCTGAGTCAAAACACGGCGCGTACTGTGAAGCCTTATCTTATGACAGCTGCGCTTACCTTACTCATGAAAACTCTAGTGGGTCAAATTAAAATCAGCACCCAGAGATGCTACGGTTAGTTATCGACATAATAAAGGCGCCATCGAAATAACTATTTGCTGAGTACTATGCTTGCTAACAGGAAGGGTACTCCGACGCAACGATAGGTTCGGGTAAGCGAAAGGCGGAAGCGAAGCGGGGCGTACGGGGTTGAGCGTGCAACGGGACGTTTGCGAGACTTCATCTTGCTCATTTGAATCACATATTTATAGTACATGATAATCGGGTACTTATATTCGCAATTAGTAGCGATGAGGTTAACCTATGACAACGTGATACAACAATGCTTAATGATATCATGACAAGAATATGAAACATTCCTCGGTACGACTCCTGAATTCTGTGATGCGACAGCGGTGCGGTACAAAGTTTTCTTTCCTACTCGCATACATACATACGTATTTGGAGTGACCCTGTGAAATTTGTAATGAAACTTCTAGGTAGGCTGACTAATTTTGACATTTATTTTCTATACAACTACTGGGCAGACACAATGGAATTGAGACCCTAATTATACTTAATCGTTGATCCGGGTCATTACAAAAATAGACGTTTCAAATACACCAACTCGAGTTACAACAGCAGAGAAAAGGAACGATTAGGCGGGCTTACTTTTCGAACAACTGGTGGGTCCCGGTAGAATGAAGTTGGGACGAATTTTAAGCTTTTCCTGAACCAGGATTTTGTTGAATTTACTATGCGAGTGGTGCCTTGCATTATAGTTAGGACGACTAAAATTAGTGACGGGGTCTCGTAGGCAGTCGACACTACTCTAAGGGTACAAAATCCTACGTTATTTTAGTTTGACGAAACGCTCGAACATGAGCTACATTTAGTACCAAAATTTAAATCGAAGCGAGGCGGTACACTGAGTCCCCGGTTGTTGGGACAACCGTAGCCAATTTTCTAGCTTAGTCTTATCCCGTTTGCTGGCTTAGATGGTTTGATTCGCAGTTTCCAGCTGATTTCTGAGCACAATTCGATTAGGGCTGAGGGAGTCTTTTGATTCCTAACAACTTCTCAATTCGGTGGTATTTCTCAGTACAATTTTGCACTGGGACAGAACTCGACCTTCCGTACCAATTCTCTGGAACCGGGTCACCGATCCTCACAGAAATGGTCTCTCGGGCCGAGACCCGATAGACCCGAGGTCGCCTTTAGCGACATCGATAATCTTGAAGCTTAGAATGTTTTCACTGTTGATGTAACTTATCAACACTGGGGAAGATAATATTTTCCCTTGTCTCGCCAAAATGTGTGGAAAAGCAAGACCAAAACAGACTTACGAAGATAGTCTGAATTATAAAATTTGAACTACAAGTCGAGTGGCGGTTCTGCTGGCCGGATTTAGATTGCCCACAACTTTTGAACGGACCAATAGCTGGCTTTGCCGGGCTCAATAGCTTAAATGAAAGGCCTAGCGAGCCTCTATATATACGAGAAAAATCGTTAAAATTCCTAGAACGGAAGTCACGTTATTAATGCGTAAAGTTCGGGTAAAAGACCAGTATCGGGCCGTCGGGTTTGTAATTCCGACATGATAAAGTTGAATTCTGTGATGCTATCTAAAAGTAGACATACTTGCGAAGGAACCGCGAGAGTTCCGCTAAGATTCCTGAAGGGAATCCTGAAATATTTAAATTTTAACCACGTATTCACATTTTTAATAGGGTCAGGCCACTTCCAAGCCATCGGGTTTGTGATTCCGACCCGACAAGGTCGGGTTTCAAAGCGGCGTCCAATTGCGGACTTTCCTACGAAGAAACAGCGAAAGTTTTAGCAGAATTCCTGAAGTGGTTCTTAAAATATTTCACTTTTAGTCTCGATTTTACATTTTGGTGGGGGGCAGGCTCCTTCAGGGCCGTCGGATTTGGGGTCTTGGTCCGAAATCTATGTGTTTTATAGTCTTATTCGTTAGTAGACCGTGCTACGAAGAAAATGTCAAGGTTTCAGCTAAATTCCTGGAGTAAATCCTAAGATACTCAAATTTTCATCTTTCGGTGGGAACGAGCCCCTTTTAGGGTCGTCGGGTTTGTAGTTCTGAAGTGATCTTTGAACGTTTTAGGTGCTTAATCGATAGCTCGGATCCGCCTAGAGATCCGAGTAAAATTTTAACCGAATTGCTGGGGAAATTCTCGAGATATGTCAAAATTTTCTATTTAAGTGAGCGGTCTCGCTCACGGAACGTTGAATCGGTATATCTGTGTCCGCGATCCTATACAAAATTTTATCCCACATACGTTGTCCGCGTTCTTGTTGCCTTATAGATAGAATTCAGCCGGGTTCCTAGGGTAACACAATCCCGAAATACGAAGCAACTCCAATTGACAGAGCCTCCACGTCGACGGACGGTCTCGCGTCCAAAAATCAATAAAACCAGAAAACATTGAGCGTAACATCCTTAGCAAAATACTTGACTAACATTATGTGGCATGACTGCGGATGATTCGCAGTGCTAACGACAACTTCAAATCAGGAATGTTTTGTTTAACCTCGGTCGACTCAAATATACTTTCCTACTTCCTATCTCGACTCAGGGAATCATGTAAAAATACTCGGCGCGAGTGTCGCGCTTGTTTATGTCCTAACTCTTTGACCGAGGGAGGTCCAGTATGACTTCGAGGATTCTGTCTAAAAATACAAACGACTGACATCGGCAGCAGCTCCGTGGGACAAGCTAGGACGGGCAGGATTATCATGTAAAAGGGAAGTGTGGACAGGGGAGGCAAGATGCTATCCAGTGATACGTCCACTATTACGGTATTCGACCCTACGGCTAACTGGTAACTTTGTTTCTACCTATACAACACGTGCGGTAACCCTAACCGCCTCCCTGTCCACACTTACAGTCGTTCTCTCCGACATCGACGTCCATCGCGTGCGTCCATCCATCCACGAACCAAAGCGAAGCAAAAGGAAATCAATCATTAATGTTAAACCACTATCAAATGAAAGCACTGAAAACTGAAGAGCGCCAGAGCCGGTCTGCAAACCGACCGAACTCTGCGCTGTCGAAGTCATACTGAACACCCATAAATTTGTGCGGTTCTGCTTTTATACTAGATTTCAAATTTTTAAAATTTTAAATTTGGTGACCGTTAAAGTGCTTATTCAGCACTTTTGGTCGATTTTCTGATTTAATATTATCCAATTAAATAAACATTCTTATCGGCCACATTCCGATCATATTTGGGGCCGATTTTCTGTCAAAATCTTACAAAATTAAGCTTAATTTACGACCTTGTTGATATCAATTTAATATGAAATCTATATAGAAGTTTCTGGAAACTTCTACAAAATAAAGCTAAATTTCAAGCTTATAAAATAAAACTACATATTTTATATTAAATTAGTATGAAGTTCCAACGAATAAATACAAACTCTAAATAAAGCTACTCCAAGTCGGCAGAAACGTTTCTTTAATGCAGACCAAACTCTCTAGAAACTTTTATTGCACTTTATATATATAACTGTAAGCTACCAACTTTACTCTAACACGGTATTTACCGATGAAGTACACTGGGCGTCTAATGTTAGTCCGCTACAACAACAATCAACCCTGAAACGTGCACACTCCGACCGTCCTGATAGAAACTTCATATACACTGGAGGTCATATTTACTTATTCAAACGCTCAGCTTGCTGTGGTTCTGCCACCATTCTCCATAGTTCATATAAATCTGCCGATGAGAGGGTCGGCCAGCCCAACCGTACATAAATTTAATATTAAACTAGCGGCATCTGAAACAGCTACCTGTTTACTTATTGAGACAGTTAAAACTACTATGAGCTAGATGAGGGCAGTGATACCGCTGCAACAAGTTTAATGTCAAAGTACTGGCGTGCTTGGAAGTCAGCGTAAATAAACTAAGTCGTCAGACATCCCTGCTACATATATATGTATATATATATTTTTAATATTAGTTTAATATTAACTTACTATTAGTTTCTACTTAGAAGTAAGTTCTACTAAACGGGAGACGCAGCTTATGTAAACAAAAGAAAGAGGAAAGAGGGCAAAGGGGTAAAAGGAGGGTGGGGTCCCGGGGCAATGGCCGAAGTGCCAAAAGAAGTTCGGATTCGGACTCAGCAAGTCCGACCGAACAAAATGATATGTAACAGGACCGCATTCGGTCTACAGGGGGAAAATAGACTCTTGGGGGAGGGTCCATGCCAAAATTTTCAAAAATCGGGGTGTTTAAACGGTTCCCCTAGATTCGGGGTAGACTTTTCTGGGGGGTTTTATATAGTTTTGGATCAGTCACGATACGGGGAATCCAATGAGGGGTGACACGCCTGTCGGGGCGTTATTTTGAAAGCTTCTTATGGGGTACCCAAAAGTGGGCGCAGCGAGACCCGTCCGGGCTCAAATTAAAGCCTCGGGTCTGGGGATCACAACGATACTACGCATATGGTTTTACGACTAAAATTCGTGGAATTATTCGACTAAACGTGTATTCTACCGGCTTCGTATATATTATTTTGTCCCTAAGTCCGTGGACCCGGGTCGGATCTCCACGAGATCGGTCTCATTCGAAAGACCGTAAAATTTCCTATAAGAAGTATTGAGTACTAAATTTCGAAATTCCCAACGGTTCCGAAGTTATGGACCTGAGCCGACATTTTAGGTATCAAATTTTCCTAAATTTTCGTTTTAAAATTTGTCTTATCTTAATGAATTATCCAGTGACAATGGTAACACTGAACACTGGGAAATCTGATATTTTCGGTTTTCTCTTATACTTTTCAGAGGATATGCTCAATTGCTGTTCGCTCCCGAGCGAGCAGCCACAATTTTTGTGGTCCTCATTCGTGAGGACGGTCGTGACGGGTGTCCGTTACGGCACTATTTCCTATGAAAATTCGCAACTCGTTTCGAGGTCCTACCATCCGGGGTAGGGCAATTCCTACCTAAGTAATTATACTGGGTTCAGCGAGGGAGTCGTACCGTCCTAAACTTCTACGCAAGTCGAGTATGGCAAGGGCTCACCATGCTCGCGTTCTATACCTACAAAAATCTCAGTTGGCGTGCGTAAAAATCCCTAAAATTCCCGCTAGAATCCTATCAAAAACGTCACGCTCTATCAGTCGTACTTCCAACCTAAAATTACAAAAATACAACCAAATATGACAAACATAGTACATAAAATCATAATCAAATTCAGGCGCTTTTATGGCCTGATCCATCCACTACAATAGTACAGATACAATACGGCACAATCATAGAACAGTATGAAATGGTAATAATAGGGCGGCGCTTTTATGGCCTCATATAATAACGGTAAACGGTATGAATATATACAACAACCATATATATATATATATAAGTGGTTAACAAATGCTATCCCGATCAATCAGCAGGTTCGTGTACCTAAAAGTATGTATAAGCAATAACATCAATTCCACGGTACACAATCATGTGATGCAATTATGGTAATATATGTCAAATCGTGCCTTTATGGCCATCAAAGGTATAACAAGAATGATATCAATGGTACGTAATTCAAGTACATATATCGATGATGCCTTTATGGCCAATAATACGATAGAAAAACATGCAAATGCCAATATATATATATATATCACCAAGGCGTGCCATCGGGGCACTACAATCAATATGTATATAGATGGACATAGATGTCTGTATATACGGTTACGATTCCTTGACAAATATCCATCCCTGAAATAGCAATAACGATACCCATCTTGATCAAAAACGATGTCGGCGGTGCAGGCCGAAATACTAAAATACAAGTCGGTTACATAGCGGGACTCATGAACCTAGTTACTCCGTTTACCTATATATATATAGATATATACTCCTATGGTGCCATTGAACTGGTTCCGATTTCTTACGTACATACTCTGATTTCAGTTGTTTTAATTATCTACGTATATACCTGATAATTTCTGCTTTGTTGTAATTACGTACTTACATAACCGTATTGATTTTGCGAGTTGTTTCAAGTACTGGTTTACGTATATCGTGGTTCAGGGTTGGTGCCTGGCTAGGCAATTTATATATAGGATGACAACAGGGCTCTCATGGTCGACGGGTATGTATAGAGGAACTCAGTATATATATTTGCTCGCGCCAAGAGGTGATTAATTGATTCGGCTTACATAGATGTACGTATTGCAATGCGACGGTGGTCTCCGTACCCTTTTGGGCTAATCCCGTGGGGTGTTCCAGGTTGAGGGGACTCTGGGGGCTGAATTCGGGAATATTGGTCACTATACATGTGGTCATGATTATTGGGGAACTCAACTAAATATTGACCATTACACTATGGACGGGATTTTTTGTATTCGGAAAAATGTTGTCCATTATACTGTGGACGGAATTTTTGGTACTCGGGAAAATGTTGTCCATTATACTGTGGACAGGATTATTGGTGGTCGAAAAAAATGTTGACCATTGCACTGTGGTCAGATTTATTTTTGTTTGAAAAATGTTGACCATTGGGGTGTGGTCAGGATTATTTGTGTTCAAAGAAATGTTGACCATTGGGGTGTGGTCATGATTTATTTTTGTTCGAAAAATGTTGACCATTGGGGTGTGGTCAGGATTATTTGTGTTCAAAGAAATGTTGACCATTGGGGTGTGGTCAGGATTTTCGTAAATGTTGACCATTGTCGTGTGATCAAGATTATGGGTTTTCGATAAAAGTTGGCCATTAGGCTGTGGTCAGGATTATCCACCTCGTAACGATCCGTAAGGATCTGTTACACAAGCTATGTTTTGTATTAAAATGGGCTCTTTAGGTTGTATGGCGCCAACCAAAAATTATAATTTTGAAGAAACGCCAATACTGATGGTGAATTTTGGCTCTGCTTGTCGACGCGATTAAAAACTACATTAGAATCATATTTGTGACATCTTTTCGATTTCTTGCTCACACGAAAATTTTTGACGAAACTTCTTGACATATTAATAATTTACATATTATTCAAAACCACGTTGGCGAACTCAGTCGAACTGTATCAAAATCAGGTGAATTCATCGTTAACGTTTAGGCCTAGGGTTAATATTTCGCATGAATGGCGTACGTAGTTCCTTAATTTATGAATGAAAGGAGCTTTTATTGTGATACCATTTTACTCAACTCGTTATTGCGATTCGAGTGATATATAAAGTTTACATTTATTGCAATTAGATGCATGACACAATATATCACCGAAAAGCTCAAAAGAATTTCTTTCCTCGTACGAGTGTATATGAGCAGTATTGTTTGTATATGCAGGGCACCTAAGGACACATGCTCAGTGAAATCTAAGTTAAATAGGTTCACTTATAACCTAGTTACAAGCATAATATAAAAAACGGACTTATATTAATTAGCCTGAAACATTTCTTTGTAAGAACCCTGTTCTCGAACAGGCGGAGATAATATACACAATATTACAGCTGCAGAGGCGTAGCTTTAAACGTATCTAATAGAAAAGATTTAGACAAATTCGTTTAACGGTTCTAACGATAATGAAAGAGTTGCAACAAAATTTTATGAATTACATAATACTTACACATCGTAAATATAAACATTAGCTATGTGAACTACTTCGACAATTTTCATTATAACTTCGAATTTGTATTTCCCATTTTGATGGCATATCCTATTTAATATTGAGGCTAATATATTACAATCTTCGAATGATTCGTATGTGGCGCCTACGCTTGCAACATAGTATGCGGGCATGTTTATCTTACAGTTCAACTATAATTACAGGTATTAAATCTGCATTTTTGCTAAGTTAATGTCTTCTATTATCTAAAGGTAAAGCCTACGGTAATACTCATATGTTATCTTCAGCGGTTATGGAGATACTGTTGTCATATATTTTGTGTACTATGGGGCCCCATTTAGAAACACGGTTTAATCCAACCATGCACGCCATGCGTAAATATATAGGGGGTGAATTGCTACACGAAATGAAACCAAAAACACCTATATAGCTCAACCGGCTGCAGAACTATTGCTGTTATGTGTTTTGGATCCCATGTGGCCATTCAAAAATCAGTTTTGACCCAACCTTGCAGCGTGCAATACAATATACCAGCACACAATTTGACACAAGAAACCCCTTTTGCTCGAGTATTTGAGGAGATAATGCCGTTTTCGTGTATTTTGGGTAACATGGGCTCACTTAAAAAGCTTTTTGACCCAAATCTTACAGCCTCAAAGAAGAGCGTAGCAAAGTATTGTATGGAGCCTTATAGAGGCTTATTTGGTCTACAAAATGAGCCCAAATCAAGTATTCGCATCAGTTGTCAAGATATAATAAATAACGCCATTTTTGGTTCCCTTCATGACCCGACCTTAGTCCATTTGGATCGCTTTCCACTTAGAAGATGTTGAATTCGGGCTTCGAGTCCAGTTAAAGGGCACAAATAGAGATTTCATGTTTTCAAAATAAGCTATAACGCTAATCAAGCGCTCTGCCAAAGTTGAGTGACACGTGTCATCTTAAAAAGCCACTAACGGACATTGTCATACCTCAATACGGCTAGTAAGAATTATTCGCTGCGTTCGTTTCGTTCACTACGCCCAGAATTCAATCATATTGTATATTATATGCAACGTTCAGACAGCAATGGTTTTACAGCACACATTGCATTCATTGAAATATTGTCAAATTTTTTATCTTCCCGTGAACGGCAGCGCAGCGACACCACTTTCCAGTCACTCATAATTACTCTTTACTGGCCTGTCCACAGCGCTCCAAAAAGTGATGGGGAAACTTCGAGGGGGGCATGTTCATTCTCGGCTGAAAATTGAAAGTGGGTGAATAAATTTTGTTTAAAAATACTAAATATTTTCATGCATTTTTACTACCGTGAATGTATTTTCAAGCTAAAAACGATTAGCATTATAAATAGTGGTAATTAATGTTTAAAAACAATTTTCAAACAAAAATAAGTTTTTAGACATAAAAAAATTTTTGGAATTACTTGAACATAAGGGGTTTCGGCTAATTAGGAGGACGGACACGGGGGAAATCTCACGAACAATGTGATTTGGAAAGTGGAGGGTCCGCCCCACCCCCCTCCCCCCAATGTGGACAGGCCATCTTTAGACTAAATCTGAATTAATAATTTGACTTCAAAGTTCTCATTTTAAATAATTTACGTTATTGTAAACTGTTCTGTCATTAAAACTAGGTGCGTATCACAGTGAAAATATTTTCCACGCCGTGTGTTTATGTATGAAAACACTATATATTTTCGTATCTAATTTGCTTATATTTCTGCACCCGCAGGAAACGGTTGGAAGCGATTGAAGCTATAAAACAAAAACCACCTGATGATGATGACGCGCAATCCATTCAAGCTGTCGGTCAAACAACACGAGATTTGGAAAGCATTTGGCTAGACGAATATAAACAATTTGTACCTGCCAAACGAGAAACGGGTATTTTAAATAATCAATACTTATTATTAAAGTTATATACATTTGAGGTCAACGAGTATAGAAAAATTTAAATGAATGTTTTGTGAATTTTGTCAGTGTTTGACAATTTTTAATCTTATTAACCATATTTGTTACTTTGCCTTCGAACTACTCTACATTTGGTTTGGAACATTCACTTTTTACTCCTTACTCGCCAACAGTCTAATTATTCAGCGTTGGGGTTGTTTCCACAAAGTTTGTTTTAGTGATTTGAGTATTTGGCGTCGAACTGCTCTTTAATTGGCTTGGAGCATTCACCTTTTAGACCATAGTCAACTACTGTCTATGTATACTGCATTGGTTTTTTAACACGTTGTTTTAATAACATATGAATGTCAGTTTCAATATTTGTATGTTACAAATATTCAAATGTGAAATCTTTCAAGTAAAATACTACATTGTGTGAACAGTTTTTGGAAGTCAATGTGAAAAATGAACAGTTAGCCCGACCGTAAACTGCTTATTCGAGCAATATTTTCAAAAGTTTGTTTTGAAATTTGAAATATTTTTACAGCCTCAGCTTAAACCACTATTTAGTAGTACCAAAGCAGTGTTTTTGAAATTTAACAGACGTGGGACGACCCAATTCTACTATTGTTTCATAGTAATTGAAACGGAGTGAGTGAAGCGAGTGGAGTTTCCACTAAGCGCTAGGGGGAAAAATCGTGAAAATTTCTTTTGTCTGTTTCTGTCATTCATAATTCATCTTCGGATGATTGGATTTGGACAAATTTTTGTTGGATAGCAAAAACGATCAGCATGTGCCCTTTAATTGATCTCAACAGTTCCGACCTCATGCGTGAGTCCACTTATGTGCGTACATCGAGGTTGTTGTTTTTTCAATCTCACGAATTGGTTCCGGTAGAAGTTCGCGTTCACATTTTTGCTATTGGTATTCGCATTTTTGTGAATGTGCTATGTGCACGTTTGTCCGCGTTCGTCAAATGAAATTCTGAAGCAAACAGCAACATTTGCGGTCTATTTTATATTATACTGGGCTCTTCATTCGCTGAAAATTTTGTCAGGGGGCTCCCTGGTTCCGGACCGGTGGGTTCGCGATGTTGCCAGTGGACATTTTGCCAAGAGAAAAACGGTTAAAAATCTTGTCAGAAACACTGTCAAAAAGCTTTTGATGGGGCGGAAAAGCTATTTTCAAGCACATTTTGACAAAATTTATGAAATTTTTGGCTTCAAGACGGAATTTTAATACAAATTTTGATCAAATTTCATATACTTTGGACTGACTGGAAACAAAAAATTTTCCAATAGGCGGTGAATCGGGAGAGCCCAAAATTTTTACCAGGGGGCATGAACCGCTGTGCGCCTGTTCCGAACCAGGGGAACCGAAAAGTGCCAGGGGGCCTTTACCGTCCCCCCAGTTTGGAGAGCTCAGTTATAGCATACGAGAAAAACATGATCGGTAATCGCGTTTACACTTGTACGCGGTCATCAAAATGCTATGCTAAATTGCAAGTGACATATATATCTCGCGACACAGGCTTCGCATCGGAAAACTGAGATCATTGTACAGAACTGGCCTTTCCACAGAGGTGGTGGGGGTTGGGAGGGCCCCAGGATTTTTGTGAGACCACTCCCTGGGCCGCTGTGGAACCGAATATGGTTCGTCGATATTTGTTAGAAATGGCGATTTTTTATTTAATTTTCGGCATGTTATCGCGTTTTTTACCGTACATTGAGTGCCAATTTGTCAGGCAAGCTGGATACATTAGCTTTGCTATCTAGAGCCTAACTTGACTATATTATACTTTTTGATGTGATTTCAAGGGTGTTGCGGTCAACTAACCCGATTTCCAAAAATGGATTGAGTTTTAATTTTTGGTTATGTATTACCTGCAGCACATCAAGAAATTGTTATACGCGTTTTTCAGTTCCCTAAATTCGTTAGTACGATTATCTATATTCTAGCATGATTATTTCATGTATTTTTAAAGTTTGGAATGAATCCTATCGAAAGAATATAAATAGTTTGTCTTCATTGTTTTGGTTATGTTTAGGGATTGGCGAATGTTCTATGAATAGGTTTATCGGTAGCTAGATGCAATGGTTTGGTTAACCAGAAACTAGCACGAATACATCATGCGTTTTCAGCTGTTTTCGATGGGTTTAGGGCCGACGATGTTTTCAACGCGTCCATTGTTCAGATGTAGTGTAGTATATACATCAAACACAAAGCCTCCGTGTCACCCTCGTTTGCGAGTTACTAGTGTTTAATAACTATTGTAATCAGGAACCAGTGTTGCTTATATGGTATCAGGCGGTGTTCGTTATTTTGTTGTTATTGGTCAGGGTAACGTGAAGTCAACCTTATTGCAAGTAATGCGTGAACTACACCGTGTTGCGTAGGTCTGCGTAGTCTGTAGCTTCGATTTAGCGCTGATTTGTAATTCTGACGGCGAGCTGAAAGAAATTTATCTCTCTTCGTGCGGAATCCGTTTACAATAAATTAAGTTATGCGCAAGTAAACTTAAAGTGACCCCAGCAACCATCCTATTTTGTACTTTTGGATAAAATTTGTTACGGAACGCTTTTTGGTCAATTAAAATTCGGCGCAAAACTGTTCGCGAACACAGCGCTTGCGATTGAAATCTAACCATTTTGTGTTCGCGAAAACTGAAGCAAAATTACCCAAATGTTTAAGAACGAAAATTTGTCGACTTGATTGTGACATCACTTTTGCATTAAATTTGTTCGTAAACACTGTATAATCCAAATTTAAATGATAATAAATTAAGGAACAGAATTTCTGCAATCTGAAATCACCGAGATTCTGTTCGAACGCAAGGTTTAATTTCTGGCACTTGAATTTGATTTTGCCAATTTTCGGTTAGCTAATAACCGAGTGAAATTAAGCCTGTTTTCCGTAACAACGGTTTGCGATTCGATATCGGTAATGACAGAATAGGATGGTTGGCGGGGTCACCTTAAGTTTAGGAAAACACCGTGTCATCTTACTGGTTCTGTGTAATTTTTTATTCAGAAATGACATTAATGCGGCACTTCTTGATTTGGGATAGTTTAATTCGTACCTTTTTATGTGCAAAACCTACGGGGTTCCGGCGGGCCTCTATCAATGTGACGACTCTAGGGGACAAGTCTAACCCCGAGTTCGGGGGAGGAGCTCAGTATGGGGCAAATGTT
>JASANE010008881.1:0-24876 GCA_030248225.1 Trileptium ribeirensis
ACGTATGGGCGACAAACTGCTAAGCAGTCATGTTTAATTTACCTGTTCTACAAACAGCGACACTTAAAAAACTGAAAAATTTACCTTTGAGAGATTAAATTAAAATGAAAAGAGTATGACAAGGAAATTCCTTCCAGCTTTCGCAAGTCGAATGACTTCATTATGAAATTACAACCGCGCCCATATAGATTCAATGTTCTATGTGAAATATGTGGGGCTATGCTTATGGAATAGTACTTAGTTTTGAAATCCCCACTGAGACATAACAAACTGTTTCACCACGCATGCCGTGTTGCATGTCGAGGATTATACCATGCGATATAGAAGTTTTGTTATACAAGTTGTAGAATGTCGAGATACGTTAGTTGTTCTTGCACTTTGCATTGTCTTTACACAGTAGTCTTTCACGCGTTTGTTATGGAAAAGGTATAGTAACGATGATGAGCTGGCTTACTTTTTTAATATCCTAGAGAACGGCGACACACCACCGCTATTAAAACGAAGAAAAGTTTCCAAACTCGAACAACGATTAAAATGTTACTAAAACGAATGTAACAGTTTATTTTACGGTTGTAACAAATGGTATTTAAAATCACTTGTTGCAACATTGCTCTTCAAAAGCTATGAAGACACGTTTTCGAGTTAAAAATTCGTGCTATCTATTTTAAGGTCTGTTGTGCTCGACAGAGGCTTGATTTAGCCACACAAGGTCCGAGCTTCGCATGTTTGTATATTGGGTAGTCCTGGGTCTGAGTACTAAAAATAGTCTCAGTTTATGCAAGAGCAAACTTAAGATGCGCCGCCAACCACCCTCTTTTGACATCATGTACAAAACGTTGCCAGAGAACAACATTCGGATTTCAATCGCCGTATCCAGTTTCGCCATGTTTTGTTCCATAATGCCATTAGCAAATGCAATTAGATCACTGTAGTTTAACATCAATGTGTTCGCGAACATTTTTAAACTATAATGTATGAAATATGAAACCGACTAATTTGTGTCCTTTTATACAAAAATCACGCCGCGGGAAAGGGAGTACTGAGTCTTAGGGACGGAGTAAATTGGCTTGAGTAGAAGGGGTTAGGGCTTCAGTGGGAGTCTCTACTACCCTCTATGAGGATCTAATATTTTAACCACTTACCAGTAACCTGAATTTTGCAACACTTTGCTTGGAAAACCGTTTAGCTTTATTTCCTCAATCGCCAATAGAAACCGTGATAAAACGATAAAATGTTCTCAAACTCTCTCGGTATGGCTTTGTATCTACTAATTCATTCAGAAAATCGTAGTACAACATATATATGATGACAATAAATCGCCATGACTGCACTTATATACTGATTTCCGCGATCCACTCGTATATCCTCACAGTGGTTCCTCCTAGTAAATATCCGGACATCAAGCCTGTAAACACACAACATCATAAAAAATATCCAGGCGTTACCGCCCCGAGTGTTGGCGCGATATTACATCATCCACAGGCTGCGAAACACACCCAAAATAGGGCTATGAAGGGGCTGGGTTGGGACGCCGCTCTTTTTGCCGGAAATTATTGGACCCGATGCTGCACAACACTGAATCCCGGCCGACTACTCGCTAACGCTTTTTACTAGCATGGAAAATTTGATCTTAAATAAACCTGGCTTTTGGAGTACCTATATTGTAGGCTACCACATAGCTAGATCTTTAGGGCAGAACTTCAGCCACTTGAAGACGTGAGCGAAGATTGAAAAGATTAAAAATTAAGTGCATCTTCCCAATGCAGTGAGTGCTATATGCAGGCAGCCAGTGTCTTCCTATCCGCGCAGGGTTTTGCATTTTGCATTTTCGTAGGCAGTTAAAATCAGTGCAAATATTAACCCATTAATGGCGGAATTTTTTTTCTTTAAGAAAAAAGCGAAATTCTTTATTATTTCTTCCTAATGAACGCAACTTTAAAATCTATTGGCTGAAAAACTTTAGTAAATATTATTTATCTGGAAATATAGAATGGCAACTTTAGTTGCCAGTCGCCAGTAGTGTTAGTCAAAAACTGTAAGAAACGGAAATTTGGCTATGTTTGGTGACAAACACAGATTATTTGAAGCAAAATATTTCACATATAGAACAGCAAAGAACCCCACAAAACAACTAAAATATTTGTGATGTCAAAAGTATTTAGTATTTCAAACAAAACTGTTTTATCACCATGGCAAGACTGCTTTTCCATACCCATTTGAATATTTTTATACGCTCTACAGCGTTACTCTTTATGATAGTTTTTGAAGCATTCAACGTGAAGCGACACGTTACATTTCTCACACATATAATGCGTGCGTCCACCGCAGCGCTTACAATAGCTGTATTTTGTTTTCCCACGAACGACAAAATGATTCGTTTCGTCCAGCCGCACAGCACCTTCGGCAAAACCTCGGATAGCAATAGGCCTACCAGCAACTGCAGGCTCCTTCCTGTGTTTAGCAATTATTTCGATCACAATTTGACGTTGGAACTGAAGTAGCGGGATTTTTGGATCTACGCGATAGAGCCGCCAGGCATGACCATAGATGCCGACAAACTCCACGAAAATAATGGCCACCACCATTTCTTGGATCTAATACGAATACGATATGTGGCGACAAACTGGTCGAATAAATCAACACCGCCCATTTGCTTGTTGTACCAGTCAATAGGCAAGGGAGCAGGAACATCGATCCGTTTTTTTGAGTGGATGAATAAATAATGGCTGGTGCTTTTCAATGAATGACACGGAATATGGTTGGTAGCGACCGTAACACATTATTGTCATTCGAACGAACGACCAGAGTTTTACTATCTGAAGCTAAATCAAATTCCCCACGTGATTTTTTCACCATATCATTCTTCGGGGCTAAAGGACCGCCTATCAGACAACCTCACAAAAGTTTTTCAAAAGTGGGATTTGATCTTAGTGGCGCGTACTAAACGCCTGTTTATGAACCAGCGGTGTGGCAAAGTGTGGAGCAGGGGGTACCGCCCAATTTCGTGAAAAATTAACTGATGGTATTATAACAAAATGATTGTAGCTTTTTGCCATTCTCCCACATTTGAAGGCCTTGAGACGCCCCTTTCATTAACAACCACTATGCTAATATGGATCGAAAAGTGGCCGTTACGTTACTGTGAACAATACATAAAGGAAGAGACGAAATAATGCGGACTAATTAATTTCATGATCTTTCGGGGCCAGTTGACGATAAAGTTAGGCAATTTCTAGCAATCAGACATAGGACTGTGTGATACGCTGTTTAGAATAGTCGAAGCTTGGATGTCTAGTTTAGACTTCCGTAGTTAATACTAAAATTGACGAAAATCTAAAATGATTCGTAGAAAAAGCTAAAAAGAAAATATTCACAGTGAGAGTGGAACCGTAGGTTGCGGGACTATTAGAGCTGAGCCTGGGTAGTAAATGATTGAACTGAGCCGAGTTTGGAGTCTACTTTTAAAAGGCGCAATGAACTGAGTTGAGCTTAAAGTCCGAGCTTTTAGTCACAGGCGCAACTTATGGAACAACAGGGAATGTCCGATGGAAGAGAACCCTTCGCAGTACTTAAAACATTACGGTAACAGGAGGAGAAGCGTATTTTAACGAAGGTGTTTCGTAATATGGACAATATGAACACGAAAATTTATTTTCCAGCACTGAGACATCGCATCAAATGGAGAAATTAAACATGTGCAAACCTGCATTCGTAATCACTGTCATAACGCCACCTCCTACATTAATCTTTGGAGCTACAGCTTGTACCTAGTTCGCAGCAAATGCATTAGCTAGAAACAAAGATTCGAAACAAACGCGCTTACTTCTGAAAGCTAAACGAGCAGATCGTCTTAGCTGACCAAAGCAACCCAACCGTACCTGTAACAGTTCAAAATAAACCGACACGAGTCTGAATTTCAGCTCTAACGGCTGTGCCGTTTGCATTATACCAATGGCCCATGTGAACTTTAGGGGCTTCCTGAATCTTGCGGGAAAATTTATTTTATGTATCTGTATATCTTATATAAATAGACACACACAAAATTGCTTATTTTCTTAATGCTCGGGAATTTTTGGGAAGAAATTTTTCTTTTCGAAAATGCACGGGAATTTCTGGGAAGGAAATTTCTCTTCCCGAAAATTCCCGGGAATTTTTGGGAAGGAAATATCCTTTGAATGAGCTGCTGCACGATTGCGACCAATCTCCCAGAACAGTGGATCCAGGGCCATTTGTCCTTACCAACTGCAGCAGTATTTTCGCTGCGTGTACTATAATTAGCTCCCGACGTAGTTCCTAATTGTACTGTACTTGCGCTAGCTGGTACTGACTGTTCTATTACGAGTTAATGGTTAATTCCTATTTGTTTCTAGTAGTGCGAGGCCTTCTGCGTACCAAAGTCCGATCCTATCGCAGAAGATGAATATTTATATATCAATATATGTGTTTGATGTTTGGGAAAAGGGAACATAAGCGAACTCAGTAAAGGTTTAAGAACTGGTAAAAGCATTGAGTCCGCCTGATTCTGGTGTGAAAATTTTTTTAATCGCTTAGACCGCTCTCAAACGGCAAATTCTAAAGCCGAATCTTATCGTGCAGGGATTCAACTGTACCGCTCCTGAAATATATATGTATATAATATGTTGCGTGGATTCCGAGAGAACACAGTCCACGAAAGGAGTTATTGGCTTTCCCTTGTGGTGTTCAGCTGTTTATTGGCCGATGATTTTACAATTAGGGATCCCACATTAGGCGCATTACAAATGGTCGTGGATGTTTTCTCCCAACTTTGGTAAGCAATTTTTTTTAGGTTTTCAGCTACTGAAGATTCTCGAGATGTTTCTAGGATTAAACTGGTTTACGAGCTTCCATAAGGACAGTTTTGAAGCGGCGTGTTAAAGTCCATGTAAACATGCGTCGTTGGATGTTTTCTTTCAAACTGTTCATTGAACATCTTAGGGCTTCTGGAGCCGATTTATCTCATTTGGGCTTAGCAATTCTAGTCGGCTTCTGTTTCATGGGTTTTGCGAGTTTCAGAAACTTTACGTTTAAGGGTGCATGGTTTGATGGCAGAACAAACTCGCATTAAACTACACAGTGGGCGGTCGAAAACTGAAACTTACCTGAAAGTAACGGAATTGCATTGGTTAAATCTGTGGCACATGGTACGTCTGGTATATTGTAACAGACCAAGATCTCGGGAAACTCACAAATTGGATGAAACATTTTCCCCAAAATTACATTTTTCATTATCCAAATGTCCTAATAGCGGTGGAACGTTGGCTGGGTACACTAATCTGCCCGTACATTTCGTGTTTTTGAAAATAAAATGTTTAATTGCTATTGTTTTAGTGATGCTATACATGCTCCAACGTAATGCAACCCCGGTATATTCTGGGAAACATTCGAGAACTTAACGGTTGTAATTAGGTTATTTTACTCATTTCGTGTGTCGTACTGGCATGGAGCAATCGTGCGTTGATGGATAAAACGTGTGGCACTCTATGTGCTTTGCACTATTAGCTGTATGGGTATCAGAATGGATCTGGAAATACCGGACAGAGGTTTCACGGAAACCATGCTTTTCTGGATCGATCCTGGTAGCAACCGACATATCGTTATAATCATATACAAGTGTAACGATGTTATATCGTAATTCATGTATGTCGATAGGGAAGATAAGGGCGGCTTACCCCCGCCCTTCAATGTCGGAGCCGCAAGCCACCCCCCGCAGCGCGACTAGCAAAAATGGAGATAGGCAAAAACAAACTTGAGGTAAAATTGGTAAAAATTAGCGTCAAGTTGCCAAAAGGAGACGTCCCGGGGGCTATAAACCACATGCTGAGGACCTCCCTGAGGACCTTTCTCCGCCGACGTTCTACCCTAACTCGACGGAAATTCGACAACCATGTCATAGTTATGTATTTTATACATTCTATGAACGTTTTATAAATAGAGACAGCCAGTCGAAAGCAAATGAGTCGAGAGAGGTGAAAATATCTCGACGGGTATTGAAATGGCAGGTGGAATTAAGGGATGACTACGCTTCCAAATGTTTTGGGTTTATGCCGTCATTTGCCAAGGCTATGGTCAACAAGTATTGATGGTCCCGAAACGCGCAGTCGGGGCCACTAAAGACGCACCGGCGCACTTTTGTATGCCGTATTTTAAACATATAAATACCCCCTTTTCGAAAGGCCGGGAGGCACTAAAATATAAATGGCCGGATTTTTGGAGCTCAGGACCTGAAATGTGATCCATAGAACACTATTGATTGAAATTAGGGACCGCTCCAAGAGAGTTGTCGAGGAATCAAAATAACTGTAGCGGCGTACTAAGAACTCGCCATCGAGCTGACTAAGTGCTTTCTGGAATACCAGCCAATGGTTCAATTTTAAAATTTCTTTTCTCATAATTAGGCGGCCTGCTAGAGGTAAGGTCTGACCCAACTCTCGGCCGCATACCTGAACTAGATCAACTGGAATAACAATTTTTCCGATTTTTTTCTTGAGTTCGCCTATCGGACTGCTCAGAAAACTTTCGACCAACCAGCGCGAGGTTCTGCTTCTTAATGAAAACAAAGTTGTATTCGCCCTGTAGCTGTTGTTGACCAGCTGACCAGCAAAATTGCCCTAGTTATATTATTAATGTTAGAGCTGCCCAAACATGGTTTTGTTTAATTTTTTCTGTTGTTGTATGGCGCTGTACGGCAGCGGTAAATGTTTAAAGTTTTGCAAAATTGTAGTTTTGTAGAGCTTTCGCGTTTTTGGGGAACCAGCAATTAAGGAGATGGGATAGACGTAGAGGTATCAAGGAAAACTGCATGATGCAAAATCGGAACCAGTCGGAAAGAAGTTTCGATCACAGCGGTTGTCTCTCCGTCTTTCGCTGTTTTCCATTCGTTATGCTAATGATTGAATAGCTTTCTTTAGGCTTTCTTTGATTTTCGATCGCTGCCACGTCATTATGCGAAATAGGAAAGATCGCACCGAGTTGTTTAAGGACGCCAAAATCCAAAAAAAATTGGAAAAATGTTATTTGGGAGGATTTCCTGTCCCGCACCGACTGGTTCCCTAACTTTTTTAATGATGTCCAAGGGAGCACAGGGATCGTTAGACAGGTTAAGTATTATTATCAGTACTGTGTGTGATATTATCAGTGATGACTACGCTTATGTGCTTAATAAATTTCAGCTGGATGGTTCCATTCTAGAGACCAGGAAGCAGGAGCAGAGTCGATCGAGAGTCGGTAGTGGGTGATAAAACGTGAAATATCAATTCTGGTCGTGGGGCTGTTTCTGGCTTTGTCGCATATATGGTATGTGTAGTGTCGGCACAATGCTGGACGCAAAGCGACCCGATAACAACGCTCGGCTTATGTAAATGTCCACGGCTACTGGTACGGATTTAAGTAAATTTCTTTTGACCTCTTACGTACTTGAAAAGAAGATGGCCTCACTGGCTCTCGCGGTTATCAGCTGACTTCATAGGGGAATAAAATTTCTTCTGGTAGAGAAGGCTTTTAAGAACGCCATCGAGCGTTTCAAGTAATCGAACGATTTTTTTCGCTGGCAGAGGGCGAAGATTTTAGTAGTCAGAAACTCTGTCTATGAAATCGGTTCAGAGCAAATTTACACGAGTAATGGCAACACTTTCCTTTGATTGTGACAAGGAGGTATTAGTGCGCGCGGGGGAGTTGTCGCATGTACTCGGTCAGCACCTTGGTATGTAAATATGAGTTTCGTGCACACAAAGTCCTACATGCGATAGAAGACCGCGATTATTTCCAAACGCCTGGTGTATCAGTTCTGGAAAGGTCAGGGTTATAAGGATACTTGCCACCGGATTTTAATTTCTGCGGCTATTAAGCAAGAGCGTGCACGGTGAGGATTTTCGAGTAGGAGAATAGCATATTCCATTCTCCTTCGCTGACCTATTCTCATGTAAATATGAGTTTCGAGCACAAAATCCTGCATGCGATATAAGACTGCGATTATTTCCAAACGCCTGGTGTGTCAGTTCAGGAAAGGTCAGGGTTATAAGGATACTTGCCACCGGATTTTAATTTCTGCGGCTATTAAGCAAGAGCGTGCACGGTGAGGATTTGCGAGTAGGAGAATAGCATATTTCATTCTCCTTCGCTGACCTATTCTCATGTAAATATGAGTTTCGAGCACAACATCCTGCATGCGATATAAGACTGCGATTATTTTCAAACGCCTGGTGTATCAGTTCAGGAAAGGTCAGGGTTATAAGGATACTTGAAACCGGATTGTAATTTCTGCGGCTATTAAGTAAGAGCGTGCACGGTGAGGGTTTTCGAGTAGGAGAATCGCATATTCCATTCTCCCTTCTCTGACCTATTCTCATGTAAATATGAGTTTCGAGCACAAAATCCTGCATGCGATATAAGAGTGCGATTACTTCCAAACGCCTGGTGTGTCAGTTCTGGAAAGGTCAGGGTTATAAGGATACTTGCCACCGGATCTTAATTTCTGCGGCTATTAAGCAAGAGCGTGCATGTGAGGGTTTTCGAGTAGGAGAATCGCATATTCCATTCTCCCTTCTCTGACTTATTCTCATGTAAATATGAGTTTTGAGCACGAAATCCTGCATGCGATATAAGACTGCGATTATTTTCAAACACCTGGTGTGTCAGTTCTGGAAAGGCCAGGGTTATAAGGATACTTGCCACCCGATTTTAATTTCTCCGGCTATTAAGCAAGAGCGTGCACAGTGAGGGTTTTCGAGTGGGACAATCGCATATTCTATTCTCCCTTCTCTGGCCCCTGTATTGCAGCCTTTAGGTCCGGAAATAATTGTCCGAGGCGCTATTGCCAGCGAATAATCCTTGCAATTGTGTAACGCATAGCATTGGCTTGTTCGCAGGCACGCGTAAGAGAGAATCAAGTTGTCGGTTGATTCTATACGTCGACTCCTGACATCTGCAAATGCACCAAATTTCCAGGAGCAAAATTCTTTCGTGGGCGCATTCGAGCAAGGATTCTAAAGTCAATCGTAAAACAGACAATATCGTTTCGGCGAAGTTGTCTGTTCGATCGGCAGAACCGCTCAAAGTCCGTGTACTAGAGTATTATTTGACAGAACTTGTCCAATTTCGGTCACGGGTTAGGTCTTTTCATAACGGACTGGCATTCTCATATATTGTTACATGATGTGAATAAGTTATGTTGGCCAGCACTGTAATGGCTTGTTTGATTTGTAACCGTAATACTTGTTAGTATTGAATACCCGCAATTGCAGGTGAATATATTTTTTCTGCAGTGTTCAGTGTTTGCGAGGAAGTGAAAACCAGTAGGCAGGTCAGATATCTAGAAGAGTGTCCAAACACCAATCTTTATGCAAAAAACAACTAAACCACCTGACTTTGAAATTCAAGGTTTATACACAGCTAGAACCTAAGGACGTCGGACGCAGCTGAATTAGCACGGCCTGAATATATATGTCTATAATATGTATATATTATATATGCATATAAATATGTCTATATACGGGTATCCGCACCTGAATTGTCTTAGCAGAGATTGAAAGACTCGATCGTGGGCGATTCATTTTAGCCGCGGATGGCTACGGCCGACCCACATAGTAATTATACCCCCTTTGTGAAATCAATGGCGAAGGTAGTACTAGTGCAAGCATATTAGTAGAGATCTTAGATAAACCATCAGTCCTAGCAGAGTCAGAAGAGACAAAACCCATGTAACACAGGCATAAAAAGCAAATCTTAACCCCACCGGTGTTGAATTAAGCCAACCCTATGCATTGAATGTAAATCCATCTAGAAGTATCAAGCTCACTTGTGTTGACTTGGTCGCGGGTACACATGCAGCACGTGCATACTATTTACAATGTGAAATCTGCTGGAGTTCATGGCCAGCCCAGCAGGCTGGCAGATACAGTGCAACCGCAGAACAATGTATTAAAGTTGTTTAAAGTGAACAATTTTGGAATTATATGCAAAAAAATGTTGGTTTTATTTGTACAGTTAAGCAGTGCGTAATCAGGTTGTAACGTTACTCCGGGTATTTCTGACCATGCATCGTATAAGTCTTAAGATCTTAAAACTTCTTCAACAGTGAGGTATCAGTGCTAATACTAAATATGTTATTGCATGTTGTAACACGAATTGCGAATAGGCCTTTTCTTAATTTATGACGCTGTGGCCGAATTGCATTTGTAAAGCATAGAACGATCTACGATGCGAGACTGCTGGTAAATTCTACTGCGCCACATAATATTTGCTAGCTTTGATATTTGGTGCAGAATAAATCCTGTAAATGCAGCTAATCTTATTTTGCATTACATTACCCTATTATGACTTGTCGTGCACAGTACACTCTTAGCAACGAAAAACAACTGGTATTTCCAAGAGTTCCCCAGCCGAAATTTGTGAATATCAAGTATAGCAGCAGAGAATTTGATACCACTCGACTCAAACTCTTTTTAATTTCTTGGAATTGCTTATGGTTCCCCTTGCTAATATCGGAAAAAGTTTCTCAACTATGAGTTACTCCTGTTATGTGAAAGCGTACACCTAAGTCGGTAATTCACGAATTCTGATAATTTTCAAACAGTTCGGCTTAACTTGACAGTGCGGTTCGAATGATGTATAAAATTATACATTTAGTGCTAAAATTAATTTCGAAATTAGTTGGTATTAAGGGAAACCCCAACTAGTAGTAAAGAATGTCATTAATATGGCTGAAAGAAATATTTGCTCAACCGCATCACTGCGCAGGGACTAGTAGTCCCAAAGGTTCCGCCATGTTTTATTTACGCTTGACCAATTTTGCGCTGTGGGGATTCTATGAAAGTCCGAGAATAATAACCTGTTACGCGTTAACATGGACAGAAACTCAGCGGTTTAAAGTTCTTCGGCCGCAGAAACGGCGCTATACCTGCTTTATTTTCTACAGAAATATGGCCTATGAACTAATTTAGGTCTGAGAACTAATTTATTTTGCTCCAAGAGCGGATTCTGAGTTATTATATATACAAATTTATAATTGGATTTTACAAAGCATTCGGAACGCAACCCTAACAGTAGAATTAATGGGTGGTAGGTATGACGTTCGATTATGCCGGCGTGCTCCTTGATTTCATCATTACACACATTGTTGTCTTTTTTAATAAAAGTTTCAACTTCCAGTACCTTCGCATATCAACATTTTCACAATACAATTTTTCATACAACCTTCGTTGCATAAAAACTGTCACATTCGTTTGTATAACTATATTATTCGCTTTCATAACTATCACGTTACCTGCCTGCTGTGTTCTTCTTTGCCTGCCAATATTTATATCTTCATTACTTTTGAGTTTTACAGGAAAGCGCCAATATTGCTGGCAATACTACTAATAGCCAAGTTTAGATATTGACAAATTTGACCGAACAGGGCACAGAACTGGTAGACATATAGCTCGCTGCTGAAGTTGGGCTATTAGACGATATGGATACAAATGTATAGATGGATAGATATTGATATATATATATATATAGATATTCATATGTATGTATATCCTTATATATTTATATGGCTGAATGTGTCGTAAAACCAGCCTTTTCTGTGCTAAATTGAATATCGATGACACCCTTTGTTTTGTACTTCAAATTCTATTATGATTTATTTTAATCAAATGTTTTATGAGTTCTATAAGAACCAACAATAATTAAAATCTGAAGCATGTTGACATTGACTTGAGGGTCTTTCTTAGAATACCCTAGTCCGAATTTGATCAATTTTGAAGATACAGCGGAAATTTTGGTACCATTCATTCGACTTACCTCTAGTTAGAAAACGTCCATTTCGACCAGTTTTATGACAATATTTTCGGGATCCCAGAGACTTAGGATAACGCTAAGGCGCAGGATTAGCCTAAGTCTTAGGATTTGACTAAATGGCAATAACTCTTTAAACCATGGTCCGATTGCGACTTTTTCAACCTCAGCTCTTCGAGACGGTTCGAGTGATGTGTAAAATTACACATTAACAGAGAAAACAAATTTTTCAAAGAATTTTGGTATTAGGGAACCCAAAAAAATAGAAAAATGTTTTTGTCATAAAGCTGGTCGAAGTGGACATTTTATGACTCAGCTTGTAAAGCTGAGTCGAATTGTGCTAAAATTTCCTCTGCCTTTGATTTTTATCCTTGACGGGTTTTGGGCTGTAGGGTTTCTAGCATAAAGTCGTGCTACGCGTTAAATGAGCGGCCGCGGGCTGAGAGATTCTAGGAAAGACCCTGATTTGATGGCTATATTACTTCAGTAGCTACTAACAAAGCTGCTACCTCGGGTAAAACTTGTGTGAAGTGTGTTATTTTACAAGCGTTCCGTTGTTTTGACCATTGTTTTACTCATGCCGTTGTTCCGTTACTTTTGCAGCACCCCGAAACATCAGAAGAAATGCTGTGACATGTACTCGGTGACATAGATCGTATCCAAGTATAATTTTTGGATTTACTTTTTCAACTAAAGGATTGTTCAATGTGGAAAATTGATAATAATTCCTGTAAGGAAGAGTTAAATTTCCACAATAATTGTTTGTAACTTCTAAACTTAAACGTGATTTCACTATTATATTAGGTGCTGAAGGATTTTTTTACCATTTTCCAAAAATTAAAACGTTTGAAGACAAATTATTCCGCTGTTCGAAAAATTTATTTCCACACAATATATGATCGATATTGAAACACTGACATCGCAAATTATACTATTGTGAATTGATCGTTGATTTCATGAGAGATTTTCCAATTGGAATACACTTAGCTGGAGCATGTTTCACCACATTTGCTCCCGATATTGCTGTCTACTTCGCAGTATTTTTTCATTTCGGGACAGTTGATGAACTCGTCATATGGTCGTGCTGAAACAACCAATAGTTCAACATATATAAGTCGAGAATAACTTACTGCTCTGATCATGTGAACTATTGCAAAATGTTTCGTGACCATCGTTGATAATATTTCATGTTCATTTTGATTTTCCGTATAACAACGTCGTTCTAAATCGCAATTGTTAATTGTGTAATTGATTTGAATTGTTTTAAAATAAATCGAATAGAAATCCGTAAGTTTCACCATTCATGTCCGCATGAATATGAGGGAATAAACGGCCCAATCCCAGTTGGGGGGGAAAATTATTTTACGCTTGCTATAGCACCCATCTTTTGGAAACTATGCCCCCATAGTCTCTGTGCCCCCAATCATCTCTTACTCATCAGACTCAATAAACTTTGAGGTACATCACCAACAGAACCAACTTCACGTAAGGCGCATATTATTTGCTTGTGTTTCACTCTGTATATATAAAATTGAAATACTTTCAACACTGCATACGTGACTGAATGTAAGCTTCACTTGTGACGCTACATATATTAAAATTTACTTTATCCAAACGGCCAGATTAGATAAATTTTGTGTTTGATCATACTAACTATAATCAACCGAATTTAAATTGTTAATATCCAAATCCAAATAATTTAAAATCACAATATCTAAAAGATTTAAAATTATGCGGAGTCATCGCAGAAACATTTTTGTGCTGCATTCCCACTTATAGAAGAAGCTACCCAAAGCTTATGATTTAAAACAATACATTATTTTCAAAGAAGAAACTGATAAGACTAGCTTTAACTCACCGATTTTAAATCGAGTATATGTACTCATTTGACATGACAATATGTAAAGCTGTTAAATTACTGGAATTCATTGTAGACAGATGTACAGTTTTGAGATACTCCGATATAAAGAAGTTGCTACCCAGATCGTATGATTTGAAAAAAAAATTATTTTCAATGACGAATCTAAACAGACTAGCTTTCATCCACCGAATTTAAATCGAATAATGCCAAAATATATATTATATTTCACATGACAATATTTAAAGCTGATAAATTATCACGGAGTAATTGTAGAAACATTTACAATTTAGCGCTACACTCCGATATAACCAAGTTACTATCCAGATCAAACGAATTGAAAATCAGTTTGTTTTCTTCCGTAATGATAATAAAACAGAGAATATTGGCTTAATGAGATTTATGTAGTAACGAATTGAGCGATATTTTTCTAGATAGGACCATTACAAATATTACATCGACAGCAATCACATTATTATGAGTGTAATAAAATAATTAATTAATGTGTTCGGCCAATGTGAGTTTTAGGCGCGGAAGTGAAATTCATGCTATGTCGCTCTCGATATACTATACTTATTGCCTGAGACTTAGTTTAAGCTAACATCCATATTATTCAGATGCATCCCGTCTATTATTAGCAACGAAAAACATAAGGCTTAATTTCTTTAAATTTACTTTTATTATGTGCTGTATTACTTTCGATGACATAAAGGAAGGTAGCAAGGAAACCTTGTTCGAATTACGAAGTTGCATGACATAAAGTTTTGACGCAAAACCTTAACAATCATTGTATTAAGGACTTCTAATTTTTTTATAAAAAATTAAACATTTTGATAACAATTGAAATTTTTTTATTCCAAGATATATATTGCAGGTTTTTACACTTGGGTTTTCTCTAGGTAACAGCAACCATTAATTGTTCCTCTGCTGCTGCGCAATCATTGAGTAAACCAAACAAATGCTGCAGCAATCTTTATGATTTTTTCAATGGCTGAACAAACTAGAAAGCCGCATGGGCTAGGATATGAAGGGTGATCGAAACCATCTTTCCAAAAGTGTACTGCTTTTGCAACAGTTTTACTACCTCTAACCGCGAAATTTGTTTAGCTATTTTTATGTGTTTTATTGCTCTCATATTAGTCCCTTCATTTTCTGTGTGGCAGAGTGATCTAGCGCGTTGTTTCGTCTTACCAGTACAGAAAATCCTGGTTCAACTGACATGGCAACCTTAATTTTTACATTAGGAGCGGTTTTTCCAAGCAAACAAATTATGCTCCTAGCGTATAAAACTATTATAGGACAAACACGGTAGTAGTTGAAGTTTTTGCTATGTCGTATATTATGTTGATGTGAATTGATTAACGATGAATTTTATACGCCATAGTGGATACTGTGTACGTTCACAAATATTAACAATCAGAACTATGGAAACGTAGATCAAATAAACAGACTTCGGGATGAAGATAGGACTCCAAAATTGTATAAAATCAGCTGTTCGTGCGAAGCACCAACGCTTTGCAAGGTTTTATTTTCAAAATTAATCTAATTATATACTTACTATTTGGGTAATCACGGTTTCCTCGGCTTTTGACAGTTTTGTCTCCACAGTTGTACATTTCATCCAATTTCTTAATATCGTTCTCGTTCAATCCTCCTCGCTGACCCATTTTATCGCCTCTAAAAATAATTTATAAAATAATATTTATTGTCATAATTTATTATAATTTGCAATATTTATATAAGAAGGTATGTCAATTTCGGTGTAATACAAAAGCCGGTTCGTACTGGATATAGTCGGTTACCCGTATGTTATCATACATAGTAATATTAAATTATTTTTACCAGGTATATTAATAATTAACCGCTGTTAACACATACGATGCCATTTACAATTGGTTTACATTTTCATTGTTTTTTTTTGATTGCCACATTTTTGGGATATATTATTGCGGGGAGATTATCTATATTGCTATACACATTGTACAAAAATGCTTATAGTGATTAGGTGGAGGTTACTTCTTGAGGAGTTAGACCCTTCAACGGAGCGAAGTTTCGACCTCTGCGCAGGCAGGCGCTTTAACATCACTCAGTACCGCAGCTGCCACACCACCACCTGTCGACAGGCTGATCCTTTGCTGTGAGGCCAAACGCCGGCCTCCCCCTGTCTGCCTAGCACCATGGCGGCGCCCCACCTGGGATCTTGTACCTCGAGTAGAGCATGCATGACTAGTATACTTAGACGTTACTGTTATTTTTTATATATTTTTGCACATTAAACACACATAGCCGTAATAAAGCTAATGCCCAAATAGAAATATGCTGCTTTCATACAATTATTCACATATTACCAGATATGCAAACTAAGCCATATTTCGAAAATTGCGTTGTATTGTATTTGATTGCATTTGATTGATAAGCTAGATTGCATTATAGTGGACTCTTGGTCTCGGAATTAAGCCGCTTTACCGCAATACAGCAAATATTAATATACTTAATGTTAGCTTTGAAATGGACGGTTTCAGTAAAAGTTCAAATACAATCGCTAAACGTATCAGTCAAAAATATCATCAGCTCAAAAACTAACCCAGATTTCAATGCCTCCATCGTTGTTGACTCTTGATCCCGGGAGAAAGCCGCTTTTCCGTAGTGCATGATACTAAATGATACAACAATTTATTTTTACTGTTGTGCCAATATAGGTTAGGCAATGAATATATAGTTGAATAATAGTTTAAGAACAAATGAGTCAGTGCCAGGCATCTGGGAACGATTTTTAATCTGGGAGAGGGTGCGTAGCGGCGAATAAAAGAGATAATAAATGATCATTTCTGGGCTAAAAAAGCTCATTCCTGAATAAAGAGTATCATCTGAACGAGTTTTACTGGAAGGTGGCTGGAACGAGGGGATTGTCCTGCTGCTTGATTACTTGCCGCTGCCTGTCCTACTGTTCCTCGGCTACTGTTGTTTTTAAAGCTTTATAATTTTAGTTTTTCATAGTAGTTTCAAAAATTCTATGTAAGACTTTTACATCACGTTAAAGTATTATATCAGAAATATATAATATAAATTCGTGAATTATATTTGTTCTAATTATTAAAAATTTAAATTTAATATTAAGTAGAGTTGTTCTAAAGCAAAATATATAAAGGTAGCTAGCTGTATGTATAAAACTGGCATGCGGTTGACAACTTGTGGAGCCAAAATTCGATACTTTGCAAAGCCAAATACAGACATGTGAGATAGACATGATCCTGTTGATAGAATGTTGTTGATTGATAAAGATCTTGTAATTATTCTATTGATGCTGAAGTGCCAGTACAAAAAAGCTACGTGATCACTCTTTTTGGGTCTATCGTAACAAGATCTGCATAAGCAGTATTTCCCTAAAATAGTGCTATTTGCTACAGGGAAACTCTGTTTACATTCCGACCAAACTCATAAAATTACACAGACGAGTTCCCTGGAGCAACATGGCCTGAGTCTCGTGCACAACACGATTTTGCTCACTGGAGGGCTGTAACACGCGAGCCTATAATTTTGATCAGGCTCATGGCTTTAACCGCCGCGCCACATAACTGCTAATAACTGTGAATAGATAATTCAAAAATGTATACATACCTGCCGTAATCGTACGCAGTCTTCGGTCGCGTGCATTTGTTGTCGTCGCAGATGTCGAAATTGTACAACATATCTAAATGTTTATCAATTTAGAATCAGTTTATTACTTATCATTCTTATAATCATATTTTCAAATTCGAATTGCATCCTTCAAAAATTAGAAAAACACTGAACAAACTTTGTAATATGGTCTTTTATTTTACTAATTTCGTACTGTTGATTTCCAAACTAAAGACCGCAGTCAGATCGGGTCGGGTCGGCTCTCGTAACAGACACGATTTGGTAATCGGGTCAAATTTTACTACAGCGATGGACCAAAATGTTGACGAAAATCATGGTCAATGTGATTTCGGTATATGATTTTGCACAATCTCAACGTACACCTTGCTGGACCTAGCTTTGAGCAACGAGCATACTAGTGTAATATATATGCTATAACCATAAGTACATCGCGAAATATGCTAGAACGAAAACGCATAATTACTTTTACTGTTTTCATTTCCGTTATTTTTTTGTTGCACAACATGAAGAATAATTATCTTGAGAGACTGCAGTCGGGTTGAATACGGTCAGGTCGGGTCTACGATTTGTCGGGTCGGTACAGGAGTTTTGGATCTCATACGATATCTAGTCTGGACCAAAATGTGCATGCATTATATATTCCCAGCTACCGTTGGGAATAAAGTGTGGATAAAGAAAGCAATAAAGAATAATACTGCTAAATTTTGTGCACTAAAATTTGGGAAAAATATGCAGTTCTTGTTCCAAATATCCATCTTTATAGAAAAAAGCATAACCATTATTTTGCCGTAAATATATATTCACATTCTTGTGCCTTCTACTGCTTTTGGCTGTGTTCCAACTGCAGTTTACCACGCCGACGGTCAACACTAATTTCTCTTCGTTTCTGCATTATAATCTTAAAGCGACTAGTATAATAGTATTCAATTACATCGCTAGGCGCGAAGATACTGGTTTCGTTACTTTGATTGTTTTTTGTTCTTTTTTCAACTATAATTAAAGTTCAGCGACTTCTGCGGTAGTTGGGATTCGCCGACCTAGGCGCTTAGTATATATATCTATATATATATCAAACATATTAAAATATTTAAAATTGATACAAGTATTAAAATCAAAAAACAATTAAACTATTGCTATAATTAGTATATAAAGTGTAATAAACTACGACAAAATAAAATAATAAACATAATAAATAAACGACAAAAGCACGGAATATAATTATCTCACCGTCGTTAATATTTTCTTTCCGAATTTTCAAAAACTGGTCACGGTCACTACGACTTTGTTCGTGGAAGAATCCTAGGGCATGCATCATTTCATGAGTTGCAGTACCGACGTCTCCGTAGCAGCCATATCCCAACGATAGCTTTTGTTTTCCTCCAATTTTACCGACGCTTGAGTAACAACTAAAATTTATAAAACGGGTGAAATATTGTTTTCCTCCTACTTTACCAAAGCTAGAGTAGCAACGAAAATTTGTAAAACGGGTGAAATATTGTTTTCCTCCTACTTTATCAACGCTTGAGTAGCAACTAAAATTTATAAAACGGGCGAAATATTGTTTTCCTCCTACTTTACCAAAGCTTGAGTAGCAACTAAAATTTGTAAAACGGGTGAAATATTGTTTTCCTCCTACTTTACCAACGCTTGAGTAGCAACAAAATTTATAAAACGGATGAAATATTGTTTTCCTCCAACTTTACCAACGGTTAAGTAGCAACTAAAATTTATAAAACGAGCGAAATATTATTTTTCTCCTACTTGACCAACGCTTGAGTAGCAACTAAAATTTATAAAACGGGTGAAAGATTGTTTTCCTCCGACATTACCAACACTTGAGTAGCAACTAAAATTTATAAAACGGGTAAAATATCGTTTTCCTATTACTTTACCAACGCTTAAGTAGCAACTGAAATTTATAAAATAGGTGAAATATTGTTTTCCTCCAACTTTACCAACGCTTGAGTAGCAACTAAAATTTATAAAACGGGTGAAATATTTCGTCCTTCTTTGCCAACGCTTGAGTAGCAACTAAAACTTTTAAAACGGGTGAAATACTGTTTTGCTTCTACTTTACCAACGCTTAAGTAGTGACTAAAATTTATAAAACGGGTAAAAAGTTGTTTTCCTCTACTTTACCAACGCTTGAGTAGCAACTAAAATTTATAAAACGGGCGAAATATTATTTTCCTCCTGCTTTACCAACGCTTGAGTAGCAACTAAAATTTATAAAACGGGTGAAAAGTTGTTTTCCTCTACTTTACCAACGCTTGAGTAGCAACTAAAATTTGTAAAACGTGTGAAATATTGTTTTCCTCCTACTTTACCAATGCTTGAGTAGCAACTAAAATTTATAAAACGGGTCTAATATTGTTTTCCTCCAACTTTACCAACGCTTGAGTTGCAATTAAAATCTATAAAACGGGTGAAATATTGTTTTCCTGCTTCTTTGCCAACGCTTGAGTAGCAACTAAAACTTATAAAAGGGGTAAATTTTGTTTTCCTGTTACTTTACCAACGCTTAAGTAGCAACTAAATTTATAAAATAGGTGAAATATTGTTTTCCTCCAACTTTACCAACGCTTGAGTAGCAACTAAAATTTGTAAAACGTGTGAAATATTGTTTTCCTCCAACGCATATACAACACGTGTGAAATACTTCGCATGCCACTAAATGCAATGTTATACAGTCTGGTAGTTTATGATGATTGTAAGATAAACCACTTAAGGACAGCAAAGTATTGATATGAGCACCAAGATGCGACAAATTTACTTCAATTCTTGGCTGTAAGGAGGAGGCGTTACCAGTTCTATGTTTTTAGAGCATGCCACATCTAAAAAGGATTAAACTAAGTTTAGATCAGGAACTATAAATTCTACTATTTCTATTAACAAAATTAACTGCATCTATTATAGTCTTTCCTTGTATTTGTGATTGCTAATTACATCGTCTTCTTTACGCAACCTATGTGTGTGCTGCCATGCTGACACCCTACGATGCTATTCTTCATTATATGTGTTTATATATAACAAGTTTACTGCACTGCTTTACGTATGGGAACACAATGGCTGATAGAAGTTGTAACCAAACGCTCATAATCTGTAATGAAGCGGATTGAATCTGCGCAAACTTTTTTTTACAACAATTGACATACAGAAAATAAGGTTGTGAAGTTTGTAGACTGGAGTTGGTTGTCATTCATTTCAGCAGAAAACTATTTACAATATTTTAAACATGCATTTATGTTTTAAAATAACTGCCTAATAAACAGGAGTTCTTGTCAGTATGACTAATTTCATGACTTTTCAAATGAATCCTAGCATATATTAGCCCGCAAAATTGTGTATGCGTGTAAATGAAACATATAATTCGCGAGAGTATAGCAACTAACCCGTTTCCGTTGAACATAAGAATATAATCATCTTCGCTTGTTCGTGGTTTGAATTCAATGCAAGTGAATCTGGCGTAGTCATCTGCTGCTTGTTCAACTCGTTTTCTTGCTTTATCAGCTAAAAAATTTAATTTAGCATTGATATCTAAACTTTTGGATATCCAAATCTATTTATGAATACTATAATCTGTTAACAATTGAAATCGGAACGAAATAATGATACAATGGGAAAATATTTTTTACGTAAAATACAAGTTAATATTTCAAAAAGCAATATGGATAACAATTTTACTTACTTAAAGAGTCGTCGTAAACATATGGAACGGTAACGATTCCATTTTTCTTCGGCCATCGGTAATGGTCTCCTTTGATCATGTTTCGGTCTTGTCCCTAGAAACAAAAATTATAGGTGTTGAAATGCCTTCGATATTTTTATACAAATAAACTTTTATAAATATCTGCTGAAAAGCCTTACTGCTTTCAGACAACCTATCACGTAAGCGTTTGGAATTAGTTGTAGACGCACGTTATCAATGCGTTAATTGTAGGAAAAGATTTAAATTTGTTAGTGCATTAATCTAAATAATGGCTTTTATAACATTGAAAATCATAGAATCTTTAAAACACAAACTTTAACATATTTATGCACTTAATCATTGGTATTTAAAGCGTATAATATTATCCAAATTGTTGCTCCGTTAACGATCCTACAGCATAAAGCTTAAATATTTAAATGTAAAATACATTAACTTTTCTGTTGTTTTCTAAATTTAGCGTCGGTTTGACGGTAGCTATAAAAAGTTCATTACTTCTAGCGTGACGATGGATACAATGACTAAAATTTTAAAAATGGTGTGCTGAGATTAAACTTTAACTACAAAGCTATTCAAATATTTCGACGAATATAAAGGTAGTAAATAAGTAAACTGTGTAAAAATCTTCGTTTGAACTCAGATTTATAGAATTCATACAATAACTTCTGAAACTTATTCAAAACTTTAATATAAATTGCAAAAATTTGTGATTTATGCAGCTAACGTTTGCTAATTCATGCATATATATTTGATGCAACATGTGGCTAAAATAATCTGTTCCTTGGCAGCATTGATACGGTCGCTGATCCTTAATACCGGCACGATGATTATGAAATTTGAACTGTAAAGACAGAGATATAAATGAGTCAAAATAACACGACATACGTCATATTACCGCCCTATTATACACCTAGGACTTACATAATATCTGAATTAAAATTGATATTATCAAGAGGGCATTAGGGAAGAGTGTGGCTCCCTGCACTCACATGTAAACCCGTGTTTGATGACGCGGGCGTTTTCGGGCTAACCCCCAGTTTCTGGGGGGTCGAGATGCCCCCAAAGCCCCAGTTTTTGGGGGGTAGCTCGGACCCCCCGCAGTTTTTTTCGTGGGGGGGTGTCGATCGGACCCTCCTCCCCCAATTTCTGAGGGGTTCGGTTAATAAGCAGCTGCCTATAAACCGAGCCCCGTAAAAAACTGGGGGGGGGGGTCCGAGCTACCCCCACCCCCAAAAAAACGGGGGGGGTCGGAGCATCTCTACTCAATCCAGAAACTGGGTGGGTAAGGCCGAAAATGTCCGCGTCATCAAACACGGGTTTACATGTGAGTGCAGGGAAGTGTCCTACTCTTCCCTACTGCACCATTGATATTATTAATGTTTGCTCCCGTTTAAAGTCAAGAGTTCCTCTAGGTAATAGTGTACATGGTCGCGTTAACCCTTCAGCGACTTAGCTTTTTTAGGTTATGTGCCGGAATATTTCTGTCTTCGACGCCCGTTTTTATAAAGTTGTTTCGTGGCACTTATATCCTTCTGACTGTGTTGTTATTACCATGCTAGTATGCTAACCTACTCTGCTATCACTAAAGATTACAGTATGTGCTTAAAAGCTTTTGAAAAATTGTGAAAGGCTAAAACATAGTTAAAACATTCGCAAGGGCGTAAATCTGGTGAAGCGACTATAAAGTAGAATCTTTTTAGTTTCGAATGACTTCAAATGGAAGTTATGTGTCAATCGGACTTTTTATATTAATTTCTTACCTAAAATCCGAGAAGTGTAAAATAACAAAATACAAGAATTTTGAAAGTGATCTAGCAATTTTGATAATCAAACATAATTTCAAAACCTTGAATTAACATAGTGTAAATTCTTCAATGTTTTGCAATGTTCAAGATATTTTTTTTGTAATTTGAATGGTGGTTATAACAATAACTCATGTAATAAAATTCAGAATAACAATGGACATAACATTGTCATTAATATATACTCCCAAATTCGTTGCCAAGATATTAATGTTTGGATTACCAATTTCCACAGTTATACCATCAGCTATGCCGTGCAGGCTGTAGCTATCACTATAATACCGTATTGAAGGCCGGTGAGACCCATTCAGTCTGTTGAGGAGTAAAGTAATTAAGAAATTTGTTCAGACAGGATTACAGAAATCACTACTCCTGCTAATGCCTTTCCCGACTCAGTACTGCCTGCAAGGCTCAGGGACCTTTATAACTAGAAGCTCCGGTGATAGACCTATGGTAAACACTTACACCTTCATCGCCTTCCGGCATTAACATATCTCCTTCAAACATATCGTCATCTTCCAAGCCATCTGAAAGCGACATTACATAAAATGATGAGGTGCAAAAGCAGTTTTAAATAAAATAGACAAACGTTACCCAAACAATCTGACAATGTTGGTCGTCGTAAAAATACCTTTATTAGCATCAGACGAATATTCAAAATATACCTACTTATGGTAAAGCTAAGATTATGTTGTTTGTCTAACATTTTTTCGGAGTTTAAACATATTGGATATATAGTTTACGATACTACGAGTTCTTTTATAAAAATGGCTGGTGCGGTGAAAATGGCGAAAATGTTGTATATGACATAAGATTGTGTTACTGCGTATACTTAGCTTTAACTACAGTCGAAGGCAAATAGTACTAATGTAGAAGTGCTGATTTATAATATTTAGTGTGAATTTTACGTTTCACGCAGAGATTTATCGTAGAAGTTGATTACCAAGTTGTCCCGCTTCACATTGCCGACAATGAACGGTAATAATGCGATGATAGTTGTTGTCGGATTCTTATATTTTTGCACCTTTTGACAAAAATCTAAGCATTGATATTTTGCTGCACCCAGCTCGGCTGGGACCACATTTGAAGAAACTTCGACTTGATATTATTAACACCGCTATATGTGAGAATTTCATTCACTTTTTAATACAAAATTTAGTTGGAAACCTTAACATGCACATATTTGTAAATATATGGTTGTAGTTAAGATCCGAGCACTTAAGAGAAATGCTTTGTGAATTTGTAATTAATAATGTTAATTGTACTGCTTACACACATTTGGTGTATAGTCAAGCGACAGTTGTTGCATGTCTGTATCAATGTATAGATTCAGTGCAATACAGGACGGCGACTAACAGTTATCTTAACTATCTATGCACGCATATCCAAAAACTCATTCCTTTCTTTTCAAATATTTTGCTTCATTGCTGCCAAACTTTAAAAAAGTTCTGTTTTCCGTTCCAGTGTCTTGATCCAATACCCAAAACAACAAAACAACAAATCACATGGTTTTGCGAAATGACTAGTAAATCTGTTAATTGACATTTAAAATTTTTCTGAAGGCAAAAAATATTTTGGCAAATAGTATTTTTTAATTTTAAAATTGGATTCTAAATATAAAATTTAGTTTTTGTTTATTTTCTACAGAATGCCTGTTTACCTGCGAATATTGCACTTATTTGTCGATCGAAATCTTACGATCCGTAATGCAGCATTGACATTAATATGCGCTGTTCAATTATACACATTAATAATGACTGCGCTACCATTGCGCATAAAATATAGAAATTCCAACGACCATGTATATATACATTGCACGGCAAATGGGAGCGACGATGGTTACGATTTAACCAATGGGTTATTCCCCAGATACCAGAAGATATTAATTCGGAAAAAACCATGTTCTAACAGTGTAATTTCTGAACTTAAACATAAACATTCCTGCTTACTAAGTTATACTGTAGTCAAGGATAGGCGTTATTTATGAATCATACATAAATTGTGAATGGTACTATATTGCATAAGATACGCCATAAAACGTTCAAAACCAGCAATATGAAATGAACCAAGAACAT
>JASANE010008882.1:0-52276 GCA_030248225.1 Trileptium ribeirensis
GGTTTTCAATGAGATGCCAATTAAGGTATCGAGCTCCAAAAATCGAGAAGTTTTGGTTTGAGATGTAGTGATTTAGGACCTTAAAGTTTGGGATGTTAAACGCCAGATTGGGGGTCCATAAATACTTACGGGTTGGGGTTAGGTTGACCCGAATGAATAATTTTGAAACCTTATAGAGCCCTGCTGATAGTTTAATGTCCCATTTTTGGTTCGAAATCCGTAAAACCCCGAAATTCCAAAATTCCTACACCCCTTGTAAAAATGAAACTTTTTCCACACTAGGTCAATTTTGCATCCTTTTTTCACGTATACAAAATACCTCACATCATACAAAATACTCGTCCTTTTCCGCCGGCGTGTCAGGATAAGCTCTCAAACCCCAGACCATTATGAAAAATCCCCAATTGCGTTTTGTCGCGGGGGTTTCGCACGACGCCCCGTCCCATCCTGACACCCGGACACATACACGGTATTCATCATATTATCAAATAGCAAATATATATATATACGTTATTGTCCATGGATGCGCACCGGAATCGACCCTGGGGCACCTAATCAACAAAAGTGTTAAGTCAAATTGTGACAGAATCGTGAAATTTTTCCCTTGTCCCCGGCCCATCCGACTACGCATCCGTACCGCATTCCCATGCAAGTCAATTATACAATAGTACATTAATATTATTCATAAAATAATAGCAGTCCCGGTTTTGATCGGGTATCTCAACAGTAGGATTTCGATTTGATTTTGGTGCGAAATCACCCCGCGCACCTCGATATGGTGGAGCGTGATTACACATGTATAAAGCACACAAATATAGTATTTATTTTATTCAATACAATTAAGAATAACACATCAATAAACCCCTGGATCATGCTCCACCGGTATCCAATCTCCCTTTATCCGCTGAATTTGAAGCCCTTTTGCCTGATGTTGACTATTTAAAACTCGGCATAAAAGCTCGGTCTGTTACATAAATGCATACTATATACTTATAATAGCATATTTTATAATTAATCCGGATATTTATACGTGGCTGTATGAATATGGCAGGAGAAAAACTAAATTTAACATATACAGAGCAACACATATCTAAACAGAAAATGAGGACGTCTGATGTATAGGAAATTTTGATAAATAATTGCGATATATGGATATAATATAACAAGAGTCGACGATTGTCCACCGTTCTAAAGGTGGGACACTATTCAGCTTTACCTTGTTAACGTCCGCGGTACGTCGTGGTAGTTTTCGGTGTTATGGCAATATGGCCCAGTTGCTGTATCATAAACATGACTACACCGCCCGAACCACCATGAGCAAGAACCAGATCGAGACCTGCAGGTTATTGTAGCACTAAATTCCACCCCACACATGTTCCTGGGCCACCATATTTACACCCCAACTAATGCATCATTTACCTTAAGATGTGCGCACCTAGGGCCGTATTCTGTCACAGAGCCAATTCCGACTCGTGATAAATACGCACAGCCACATCCGGCCCTTCATAAATAAAATAAATAGCTATGAAATGGTAGCATGTTTGTACGGGCCAGGAGTATCTATGTCTCAGTGTTTGATAGCCGGCACTTGCTACTGAAAAAAATATTTATTACATTCAGTTTAGCAGATTGTGTTACAACGAAAATATTTAGCTCTAGGCCCAAAAAAGGCAAGATTAGTAGCATTTCAAAGCAAAGCGCGCAAATTCAGGCAAAATAATTGCGTAAATATAGCTATTTCAAATCTTTTGTTAAAGCGCCTTTTACAAGCCAACCTAGTAGCTATGTAAAACATGCTTTTTCACGCATGAAAATTAATTATGCTATTATAACTGGAAGGATGTTTTACGAATATATGAACATAACTGCCATCAATTTCCATTTTTTGCGGTTTTCCATTGTCGCCATATATTTCTGGCTTTTAGAGCCGATTTCGACCCTTGTGCCAATTGATCAGTTTCACTTTACTGTTAGCTAACATATTTTCAGGGTCTGGCTAGGCCCAAAAAAGGTGACACTGGCTGACCGCGGCTAGCCAAGCGTGGCTTCAGAGCCGCGGCAGACTGTGATAAAATCCGGCTCTGCTGCACACATCTTAAAGTAAATGATGCATAGGTTCAGATCCCTGAGGTTCTTGGACCACTAAATGCGCCCCATCGATGTTTCTGAGCACCTAATTAGGTACTCAAGGTTCCTGAACCACTAAGTTAGATCCTAGGTACATGGGCGGTTATGGATTACTGAATATAATAGCCCAAAATATGGGACTTTGGTTTATTTGGTGATCCAAGAACATGGTGGGTTGTGATATAGGGTCTTTTCTTTCAGCCCCACCCAGTCTTAATTTGGTCAATTTTGTAGGTACAGAGCTGATTTTGGTACCAATCGATTCAGCTTGCTGAGGCGGTTCATAAAATACTCCTTTTACCCACATCCCTGAAAATTTTTTTTCGATTTTTTGAGGTTCCCCTGATCCCCCAAAATTTTTTTCTTCGGGATATGTTGGGTACCGTTCGACTCGGTTTGATGAGACAAATCTACTGGTGTGTGTTTTATTGAAATCCACGCCACCTTTAGAAAGTTATGAGGGCCCAAGTAACCCAAGCAGCCCATGAGGACCTCAAAAACTCGAAAAAATTTCAGCGATGTGGGTAAAATAAGAATAAGCATTTTCTGAACCGCCTGATCGAGCCGAATCGATTGATACCAAAATCAGCTCTGTATCTTCAAAATTGTCCAAATTCCGGCTGGGGGCTAAAAGAAAAGATCCGTGATATAGTGGTCCAAGAACCTGGAGGTCTCAACTAGGTGGTCCATGAACATGGGCGAGGTGTAAGTTTAGTAATAAAAGCAAATGGATGCGGAATAAGTGGGGGTCCAACAACCGCCCACTTATGTGGTGGTTCTAAATTTGGTGGTATAAGAACATGGCTGGGGTAGTGATGTTTATAAGCCACTAAGATGGTCATAAATGGAGCTGTTCAAATAAGCAAAACTTTTGTTTGAAACTGATGAGTCGGGCTTTGATTTTGAAATTATAACTTTAAGATGATCATAATGATACATCATCCATGACCGGCAAATTCACCGGTTGTTGCAAACTTCTTCGTCTTATGAATATAGTCGATTGTTGCCTGTTTCCTAGCTATTGGGATCTAATGCAGCCGGAGTTTCTCGAGTACCCCACCATCGTGTAATAATTGTGTGTTTAAACTGTTTGTCTGTAAGACCCGAAAATTGGCGGCAAATAGCCTTGATATTTCAATGCGGTTGAGATACCACGGAAACTTGTAGAGAGGAGTAATCGATTTGCAATCCCAAAATGTGGATGACGTCTAAGTCAGCGATTGGCTGCAAATGACGTTACGTATATGTTTACACGTCAATCGTTTGTCACTAACGGCGAAATTTTACAGTTGTTGTGACTCTACCAGGAATGGTTTGGATAACCGAACAGTCGTATTTGCGATAAATTGTGTTCGTTGAATCGATCCGACTGTGCGGCTAGATGCGTTTGAAGTGGCTGAATCGCATCATCAATACTTCAGCAGCGGTGTCGATGGTCGTTATGTATTGCTGGCGACCACAATTCGTATGGCTTTCGTCATCCGCCAATTGATAGAATCAATTGATTGATAATGCCCGATTTCACAAAACACACTCATTGTCATTACCATTCGATCTTGTTGTAGCAATACATGTACTTGGTTTCATTACATATTGCTGAATATATCCAAACCGTCAAACAAATCATATAGTTGCTTTCAGAAGTTTTAAGTGCCGAGGTGATGCATTCTCGGCTGCTCTTGCTTTTGACAGACTATTGCGCTATAACATCATTTGTTATAATAAATGTTTGTTGTTTTAGAAAAGAGCTTTTAAGAGCTGAACCCAGATTTTCCCGATACACTAGACTCCACTCTCTCAAACACATCTTGGGATCTTCAGATATCATGACAGGCTCGACTCAGCTCTCGAGCTGAGCCGAGTCTAGACTCCGAAGTCTAAGGTGTATTGAAGCTTCATCATTATTTTTTCACACTAATTTAACCCTGAATCTGAAGTGTATCTCATGGCCATGTAAAAGGAATAATACAAGGTAACAATGATACGATGTAACATGTAAAATGGATATATTTATTCATGTAAAATCATGGAACAAGGTTTCAACAATTTAAGTTACTGTGAACTACGTGTTTCGAAACATGTTTTAATGCAAATGCTGCTGTCATATAGAATTTTTCAAAACTTAGCCGTTATAACAGCCACAAAACATATGCCGACTGTTAAAGTATTAGAGGAAACTACTAGGAGCTATATGACAGGTTAGTTTCCAAATTTTAAAGCATCTTGGTTGGAAAAATATATTTCACTTTGAATAAAAGTTATGCGTTAACGTACGATAACGTAGTGAATTTTTCAAAGACTGAATATGATACAGGCTCGTTCACTACATCAAGAAGACCATTTGCTGATATGGATTGCCTAAAAGTTTCGAAATGTCAACGCAGATACTTGCTCGCCCAAAATGCAAATTGTTTTTTTTTATTTTTTACACAAAATTTATAAATTAAGTTTTTAGGTAAAACTTTAAGCAGAAAAATAAATTTGTCTGTGCTACTTTTAACAGTTATACACGGAGTATTTTAAAAATCAAACAATTTTTCCCGGATTTCATTAAGCAATATAATTATCTTATGATGAGGCATATATAGTGGCTGTGTATCGGTTAAATCTAATAATGTCAAACGACTATCATATATGTATTGATATGCTACCACAGTATAGAACAAGACCCTGAGCGGCACTAATACTTTCTACTGTATGCATATGTTTGTGGCTATTATAACGGTTACGTTTTGAAAAATTCTATTTGACAGCACCATTTGCATTAAAACATATTTCGAAACACGTAGTTCACAGTAACTTAAATTGTTGAAACCTTGTTCCATAATTTTGCATGAATAAACATATGCATTTCACATATTACATCGTAGCATTATTACCTTGTAAAAAGAATGGATAACTCATAAAACTATTTTATAACAGACATACGGTTCACTAGTTGTGCCTTCTGCTACCAGTCTTCTTCGTGTCCAAGATAACGATGCACGGTCCAAGCGAATTTCCATTCGTTTTTAATCGTACATTTCGGCGCTTGCTATACGACGGGTTTTGCTTCATACCTGACCATCAGGATGTCCTAATGATCTGTTTTAACATTGGTTTTTTGAGTTTTTAAAGGTACATTAATGAAAGTTCTATTTTCACGGTAGCTGGGTATTCGCCGACCGTGGCGCTTTAGTACATATATGAATGATTTTAAACTGCATAGCGCCTAAAACACTCCATGTAACTTAATACAGTAACTGCTTTTAAATATATAATAAATATATTAATATAAAAATGTTTTAAACTAAATTAATATAAAAATTTTTTAATTTTTTTTTTGTTTCAAATAAAAAAAAACGAAGCTATTAAAATATATTTTAAATAGATTTGAAAGACTAAAAATTTCATTTCAGAGCTTATACAGAAGGTAATTGAAAGCATTGCTCGAAATTTTATTCATTTTCACTTGAAAAAAGCTAGCTGAACGTTCTTGTTAGATTAATATATTATCTGTGTTAGTGAACGCCGAACTAATAAAACGGTGCAATGAGGATTATTAAATGTTTTAGGTAAAAATTTACCAAACTCTTAAAAATTTCACTAGTTTTCCCTACGCTATATTCTAAGTGGAACCTACAGAGATTTAGCCGAAAAGAGCATATATATACTCGGCAAAAATATACCTGCGCCAGACAAAATTAATCAAGGCATGACATCATAACAGCGAATTTGTTAGCTGAACAAAGCCGAATGAAAGTGTTTCAAACGGAAGCTCATAATTTATAGGCATCAAAGTGGGCAAGAGCGTCATTGACAAGTTGAGAACGGCCAAGTAATCATCGACACGGTAAAAAGGACAAGCGCGTCAGTGACAATTTTAAAACAGACAACCGCGTCTCTAACTAGTTTAAAAAGGACAAGCGCGTTATAGACAAACCCAAACAGACATGCGCGTCGTTAGCTGATTTAACACCGATAAGCGCGTCATAGACAACTTCAAAGGGATAACAGCGTCACTGAGAAATCCAAAATGGATAATAGCGTCATTGACAGGTTCAGAACGGCCAAGTAATCATCGACACGGTAAAAACTAACAACCGAGTCATTGACAATTTTAAACGGACAACCGCGTCTCTAACTGGTTTAAAAAAGGACAATCGCGTTATCAACCCTAAAACAGACAAGCGCGTCATTAACTGATTTAAAACGGACAAGTGCGTCATAAATAACTTCAAAACGGATAAGAGCGTCATTGATAAATCCAAAATGGGCAAGACGTCATTGACAAGTTCAGAACGGCCAAGTAATCATCGACACGGTAAAAAAGACAAGCGCGTCAATGACAGTTTTAAAACGAACAACGCGTCATTGACAATTTCAAAACGCACAAGCGCGTCATTGACAAGTTCAAAACGGCAAGAGGGTCATTAACGCGTTCAAGACGACAAACGCTTAACATACAAAAAAGTTTGTCATTAAAATAGCGTGTCATGTAACAGAAAGCAATACTTTACCATTTAAGAAAGTCATTTCTATAAGCTAATTTTATTTCACAAGGCGCCATCACATTTTCATGACCACAAATACCCTATTTGCCAACTCGCAGCATGGTTCTAAAAAACTGTGTCTCGTTTTTGACAACTGCGCCACAAGACACATGTCACAAAAGCATTTAAACAGTTGTTGTTGGTTGGTTATAGTTGCAATGAAAACATGCATTTTTACACGGAGAACATGTATTTATTATTGTCATATATTGTATCACCACACATTTTACGTATACATACTATAAAGTTCCACTACATTTATCCATGAGTGACTGAGTGAGTGAGTGAATGCGTGAAACTGCTGCTGCTTCTATATCGTTGCTTGTCCGTGTTCTGTTTGGTTCTGTTCCCTGTTACACAAAGCTTAGCGAGAAAAACTTCTATCGTCAAAGCTGTAGAGCGCAAAAGTTGAACTACAGCAAGGAAAACACCAACACAAACACCGCGACGTGGGAATAAAAGTTTTAGGCCGACGATTATCAATAATAATAATGTGTCACTATAGGGATGTAGTAGCCGAACGAACTACCTAAGGTGTTTAACCGTTAGTCGACTGAATAAAAGCATTAAAAGAGAAACTGCAGATACAAAAGGTTCTACAATACCGGCCTGAATATAGGAAATACACGCTTGTGTGCGTCATAATAAAGTCACGTTGCACAATAATCGATAATGATAAGTAATAATTGCTGCTAAATGAAGATAGTGAATAAGTACGACACAAACAATTTAAGGAGAATATCATTAAATGTGTCATCAAAAAAACGCTATTAATTAAGTATCAAAAGGTGTTTTGTTCTTCATTTATTAATTCAGCACAGCTGATTTAATAATTGTCCCTTTGGCATAAAAATGCGGTCCAATGTAACCTTTAGGGGCGGAAATGAAATGCATGCTATGCCGTTCTCGATATACTAAGCCTAAGCCTTAGTCTTAGCCTAAGCTAAGGTTTCTATATGAGCCATGTACTAAGCCTAAGCCTAAGTCGGGGGGCTGCCGCCCCCGAACCCCCCGCTCTAAGCTGTTCTTTTTTCTAACGTTATAACGTCCGGCCCCTAAAGGTGACATGGGCCAAAATGCGAATCGCTTTATAACTTATATGCAATGCGAAATTCACTCTAAAGTGTTTAGGCGAGTGTTTTAAGTACCAATATTAATGACATTGAAGCATACATTGCAAGCATGGTTGGGCAAGTTAAATCGTGTTACTAGCATTACTAAAGTTGAGTACAAACCTTAAACTTGCAAAATTGTAGAAATTTAAAATTTCTACTTTGTAAAAATGGCCATACAGTTTTTCTGAACGTTCTGTTGTCGTCAATGTTACAATCATTGCGCGTATTTAGAATTTTCATATTTGGGGAGGGCCAATGGTATTTGAGCCATACTATTTAGCTGCGGGCCGCATCAAAGAAACTCCTTTAATGTATAATTCAACCATGTTGAAAATACAAGTAAGGGGAACCCATGGTATTTTTTGGGAGTTCCAAAAAAATTTGGGCATCATAGCCCATTCTTCCTCAAATATGCCAGTGGTTAAAATTTTACATATGCTTGCACTGAAACTACCGATATCAAATTTCAGTTGAAATACCCTAACTGCAAAAGAACATGGTACATATTTGTGGTCCACTAGAATTTAGCAATGATTTCTTTATAGACATTTATTTGTTTTTAATAAGTTTTGAAAATATGATTTCAAAATATATTGTATATGCATTTTATCACAAAGCCGTGAGAAATTTATCTTATAATATAAAAAATATAATTTGGTGCCAGCTATTGTTTAGAAATTCGCCATGTTTGTAAATTTCAAAAGTAATACAACAACCTGAAGAATTAATAACAAATGCGCTGTAGCAATCAATAGATAAAGATGAGCAATAAATTGCTAATAAACTGATTGATAATTTGGTATATTCGCTAATGAAATTCGCCATGTTTGTAAATTTCAAAAGTAATACAACAACCTGAAAGAATTAATAACAAATGCGCTGCAGCAATCAATAGATAAAAATGAGCAATAAATTGCTAATAAACTGATTGATAATTTGGAATATTAGCTAACGAAATTCGCCATGTTTGTAAATTTCAAAAGTAATACAATAACCTGAAAAATTAATAACAAATGCGCTGTAACAATCAATAGATATAAAGATGAGCAATAAATTGCTAATAAACTGATTGATAATTAGGTATATTAGCTAACAAAATTCGCCATGTTTGTAAATTTCAAAAGCAATACAACAACCTGAAGAATTAATAACAAATGCGCTGTAGCAATCAATAGACAAAGATGAGCAATAAATTGCTAATAAACTGATTGATAATTTGGTATATTCGCTGATAAAATTCGCGATGTTTGTAAATTTCAAAAGTAATACAAAGACCTGAAGAATTAATAACAAATGCGCTGTAGCAATCAATAGATAAAGATGAACAATAAATTGCTAATAAACTGATTGATAATTTGGTATATTAGCTAACGAAATTCGCCATGTTTGTAAATTTCAAAAGTAATACAACAACCTGAAGAATTAATAACAAATGCGCTGTAAGATTCAATAGATAAAGATGAGCAATAAATTGCTAATAAACTGATTGATAATTAGGTATATTAGCTAACGAAATGCGCCATGTTTGTAAATTTCAAAAGTAATACAACAACCTGAAGAATTAATAACAAATGCGCTGTAGCAATCAATAGATAAAGATGAGCAATAAATTGCTAATAAACTGATTGATAATTTGGTATATTAGCTAACGAAATTCGCCATGTTTGTAAATTTCAAAAGTAATACAATAACCTGAAAAATTAATAACAAATGCGCTGTAGCAATCAATAAAGATGAGCAATAAATTGCTAATAAACTGATTGATAATTAGGTATATTAGCTAACGAAATTCGCCATGTTTGTAAATTTCAAAAGTAATACAACAACCTGAAGAATTAATAACAAATGCGCTGTAACAATCAATAGATAAAGATGAGCAATAAATTGCTAATAAACTGATTGATAATTAGGTATATTAGCTAACGAAATTCGCCATGTTTGTAAATTTCAAAAGTAATACAACAACCTGAAAAATTAATAACTAATGCGCTGTAGCAATCAATAAAGATGAGCAATAAATTGCTAATAAACTGATTGATAATTTGGTATATTCGCTAACAACGAATTGATATAACGATCGTTACGATTGTTCGGAACGCTACCATGCAACAAATCTCATCTACAAATAAATATTAATTAAACAACTAACTGGATTAACACACGGCTTCGTAATTTATTGAATTCCGAGTGTAGTAGTTGAAACGACCGAAGGGACACAAATCCTAATAACCGCGTTGTGATGAAATTTGACGATGTCCGTTATTGGAATTTTGAGTGTGACACACATAACCCTGCTTTGGATGGGTGGATTGGTTCGCATTATTGCTCATTTGAAAGTTTGAAATCTCTATTTGTGCCTTGTAATTCACACATTTGTGCCAACACCTTCTTACCGAAATAACGGACAAATGGGCACGGGTCAGGTTCCGAAGGGACCCGAAATATCATGTTACATATTGTAACTCGGCAACCGATGTTGATATCTGAGTAAAATTGGTGTAGAGCAAATAAACCTCTATAAGGATGTATATCATGCTTTGCTCTGCTGCCTTTTTAGGATATGGAGTATTTAGGTTAAAAATAGTTGTTAATGGACCTAAGAAACCCAAAACTGACGAAAACAGCAATATATCCATAACCAATCGGGCTATGTAGGTGTTTCGGTCTTATTTTATAGGGAAATACATTGTCTAATGCACTGTTACAGCCATTATTTACGCTGCAGGGTTGGGGCTCAAGAGATCAAAAACAAAACGAAAACAGAAATATATGCGTAACCGCTCAAACAATATATATATGGGCTCATTTTGTAGTGCAATGCATCTTCTATATATATGCGCATGGTATGTTGCTGTTGTAGATATTTTGCTCCGCCGGGTTTTAGTCTAAACGAATATATGAATTGGCCATATGTGACCCGAAGCACACGAAAACAATAAACCCTATAAAGTAGATATACACAGTGAGTTCTTATATACGCAATAAGCGAGTATAAGTATGCCCTCCACTATCAAGCAACATTGATAATATTTGGCTCATTTCATAAGTTGATACTAATATTGTTGTGCACTTCTCTAAATCACATATTTAACACTCTAAATTTACCACCTTAGGGATAAGACAAGCTACTAGTTACGTTGCTGGTTCAAAGAGCGCCAGAACCTAAATATACACATTAACGTTATAGTGAGCCAATAATAAGTGACTACACTAGAACAAACGACGTCGACAAGATACTGCAGGACTGAGCTATGTCGCACGCAGAAATGAACGCTACAGAACTAGCTCGGCTAGCACAATGCTTCCTAATGTATTTCGTTGCTGCTTTAAACAGTGTCTGAACCTAAAACAGCAGATGACGGAATAAGCCCAAAATCTGGTACTGCAATAATTATATAACAAAAATGGCCAATGTAAACTTTTAGGTACGGAAGTGAAATGCATGCGATGCCGTTCGCGATATACTAAGCCTAAGCTAAGGTTCTTATATGAGCCATGTATACTAAGCCTATGTTGAAGCTATCCCCCACCGAACCCTTCGCTCTAAGCTGTTCTTTTTCCTAACGTCATAGCGTGCGGCCTTTATAGGTGACATGGGCCACAAAAACGATGAAAATATAGCACGCGAAACGACTATGCCAGCTTTTTCATGACTCGTCTGTTCACCAAATCTATATATAGACTATGAACTGCTTTCATGAATACTATATTTGTTATACAGTCGTTGGTTTAGTTTTCTACCACATAATCAAGACTGACTATTATACAACAGAGCACATTTATACCCAGTCTCCAAGCGTCGTATATACAGGTAGATGCAGGTATACAGGAATAGTACCAAAACATACAACAGCAATCAGCGTTTAAGCACAAAAGCTAAAATGATATACATTATACGCGGGCGTATCGTGCATGATGGTTCGTTCGTACAGCGTGCCCGGCTCCGCAATAAGCAAATGTACAGTTACCTTGTAAAATATTGATTCGCATAGATGAACATTTGCAACCAAAACGCCTATAGTCCAAGGATGTTAATGTATTTGCATTCTTGCTTGCTGTCGTTTTGCAGCAATAGTGCTATTTTAAGTGTGGCGGTATTGCCGGTGAAGTTCAATGAAGTCTCCGAGGTTTTGCTGTCTTTTGTATATTATACTATCACAAAATATAACGTCCATGAAATTTTCAAACGATGCTTGTCACAAAATTTCAATTTTAAGGTGTTATCTACAATAGCTATTTGACTAAACCCATCTTTTGTTGTTCGACTTCAAATCAAAAGTTGATAATTATATTTTTTCGAGCTGTTGCGTATTAGCAACCCTATTTGGTTGCCCTCTGTCCAGGCTACACCAAAATATTAACTCAACGAGGTTTGCAGTACTACAGTATTATGCATAAAGCGGCTATTTGTAAAAGATGTCACAAATTGTGTTTAGCAACACTATTTGGTTGCCCTCTGTCCAGGCTACAACAAAATATTAACTCAACGAGGTTTGCAGCACTAAAGTATTATGCATAAAGCGGCTATTTGTAAAAGATGTCACAAATTGTGTTTAGCAACACTATTTGGTTGCCCTCTGTCCAGGCTACACCAAAATATTAACTCACCGATGTTTGCAGCACTAAAGTCTATGCATAAAGCGACTATTTGTAAAAGATGTCACAAGTTGTGTTTTAAACAAGCGGATGTCATTGTTCATGTTTTAGAAGGTCTGAATGAAATTCACTTGTTTTAGCTCCGCTAAAATGTATATGCCAGCGGCCATTTTTTTTATAATCCCCCAGAAAGCACATATTTTCGCTCAGCTTGCTTAAAGGTAACCTGATCGACCTGTCCTTTCTACACTATTTCAAGAACCTGGATTCGTAAAGGTGTTTTGAAACTGAGTTGGTCTATTTCCGAACCCAGTACTACTCAGCTCTCTCTACTTTGATAAAAGGTATAAAATTGTGTTGTTTTTTAATGACACTGTTATAATCCAAATTGGTTTTATTTTATTGTAAAAAGAAATCGTTTAACAACACGGGGAACTAACGTAGAAGTAGATTATACCTTTTTGATCAAAGTAATCCTGATTGGCGTAAAGTAAGCCATGACGTTCTCGATATACTAAGCCTTAGCTAAGGTTCTTATATGAGAAGTACACTAAACCTATGTCAGGAGACTCCCGCCCCTAAACTTCCACTTTACTATGTTATTTTTTCTAACGTTATAACGTAATGCTCTACATTGTTACTTGGGACAGTGATAAATGATTCATCCTACAGCCTTGACACCATACTATGAAAACTTGGATCCTAAAATGGCTTGGGTAACCGAATTTTGACGATAACTGATTTATAAACAGATACATATTGATGGAGGTGGCTAAATGTTTTTCGTTTTATATAATATGTCTGTGTACGCTAAGATGAGTATATATTTTCAAATATAGAACTATTTCAGTTGCCAGCCTGTTACAGCGAAGAACTTGTATCTAATACATTGGATAGTAAAATTAAATAACATCTCTCACAAGTGGATATAAATTCGTTGCGAACACAATTAATTTGTGGCGGTTACCAATCAGGTAGTGACCCAAAACAGACGCTTTCCAGATTAAATACAACCTGAAATTAGTCAAAACTTCTGATTTTTCGCCATAGCTCCGAGTCAACTATTTCTTTCAAAGGATGATAGCTAAGAAAGATTTTTAGATATAGCGAAACAAAGTTAACGCATCATCCAATCGTTTGAACATCGCCTAATAAATGAAATATTTAGTCATTCAGAAGGCAGACCCCACTGGCTACATACGGAAACCAAGAAGTGGCCGCTAAAGGGAGTCACATATTTATGCTGACGGCAGGTGCCACGGAGAACCACCAATATTTCAGGACATCGCTCCCTAAATACCATACCCTAGCCATGTCATTGGTAAACTGCCTAGTCAATCGTGACTGTAAGACCATTACCTGCGGATGTTTCTACCTGAACTCAGCGCTAAAAGTATAATCCCTGGAGCAGAACCAGATCGGCCTTTGCGAAATCAATTACATATTGCGCCACTATAACATTGTCCGTTACATAGTGGATGTGGAAACTACGTGATTCTAAGGTAATAAAACAATGATCCGGGCTATTTATAACATGCGTTAATTTCATGCAAACTAATTTCTATAGCAGTTACAAGTTATATACCATTATATACATGCTCTTACTTATACCACGAGAGCCTTTATCCCGTTCGGTAAAACAATAGGCACAAGACGCAAACCCCCCAAATACTAGGCGAGGGGAGCACGCAGACACACAAACACGAAGAAAAAAACCGCACGCCCACCCACCCAGCCAAACCCAAGCCAACAGCGACAAACGAGACACCGCAAAGAAAAAAACAGACGCGAAAAAAAACAAAAAACCCCACCCCCCCCAATGATTTTATACTGTGGAGGAATGCTCATTTCTAGAAGGCCTATTAATGTTATACCTATACATGCAATCACGAAGTCCCAGGTACACAGAATATAAAACGAAAAAACTTGGCCCCCGCCCCCTGGATATGTATAGTTTTTTATAAATCGGTCTAGCTCCTCAAATTGTGCAAGCTAGGGATCCAATTTTCATCGTGGTTTTAGGTAAAAGGTAAAATGATATAGCCCGATGTAGAGCATTACGTTATAACGTTAGACCCAAAAATAACATAAGTAAAAGTGGAAGTTTAGGGGCGGAGAGTCTCGTGACAAGTAGGTTTAGTGTATTTCTCATATAAGAACCTTAGCTAAGGCTTAGTATAGAGAGAACTTCATGGCTTACTTACACGCCAAATCAGGATTATTTTGATCAAAAAGGGTATAAGTACTACTTCTACGTACATTTCCCCGGTGTATTTTAAACGATTTCTTTTTTAAATAAGATAAAATGAGATTTGGATTATAGATAACAGTGTCATTTAAAAAAACAACACAATTTTATACCCTTTATCCGAAGTAGAGAGAGCTGAGTAGTACTGGGTACGGAAAATAACCACTTTCAGTTTTCAAAACACCTTTACGAATCCAGGTTCTTGAAATAGTGTAGAAAGGACAGGTCGATCAGGTTACCTTTAAGCAAGCTGAGCGAAAATATGTGCTTTCTGGGAGATTTTATAAAAATGGCCGCTGGCATATACATTTTAGCGGAGCTAAAACAAGTGAATTTCATTCAGACCTTCTAAAACATGAACAATGACATCCGCTTGTTTAAAACACAACTTGTGACATCTTTTACAAATAGTCGCTTTATGCATAGACTTTAGTGCTGCAAACATCGGTGAGTTAATATTTTGGTGTAGCCTGGCATAGGGCAACCAAATAGTGTTGCTAAACACAATTTGTGACATCTTTTACAAATAGCCGCTTTATGCATAATACTTTAGTGCTGCAAACCTCGTTGAGTTAATATTTTGTTGTAGCCTGGACAGAGGGCAACCAAATAGTGTTGCTAAACACAATTTGTGACATCTTTTACAAATAGCCGCTTTATGCATAATACTGTAGTACTGCAAACCTCGTTGAGTTAATATTTTGGTGTAGCCTGGACAGAGGGCAACCAAATAGGGTTGCTAATACGCAACAGCTCGAAAAAATATAATTATCAACTTTTGATTTGAAGTCGAACAACAAAAGATGGGTTTAGTCAAATAGCTATTGTAGATAACACCTTAAAATTGAAATTTTGTGACAAGCATCGTTTGAAAATTTCATGGACGTTATTTTGTGATAGTATAATATACAAAAGACAGCAAAACCTCGGAGACTTCATTGAACTTCACCGGCAATACCGCCACACTTAAAATAGCACTATTGCTGCAAAACGACAGCAAGCAAGAATGCAAATACATTAACATCCTTGGACTATAGGCGTTTTGGTTGCAAATGTTCATCTATGCGAATCAATATTTTACAAGGTAACTGTACATTTGCTTATTGCGGAGCCGGGCAGCTGTACCGAACGAACCATCATGCACGATACGCCCGCGTATAATGTATATCATTTTAGCTTTTGTGCTTAAACGCTGATTGCTGTTGTATGTTTTGGTACTATTCCTGTATACCTGCATCTACCTGTATATACGACGCTTGGAGACTGGGTATAAATGTGCTCTGTTGTATAATAGTCAGTCTTGATTATGTGGTAGAAAACTAAACCAACGACTGTATAACAAATATAGTATTCATGAAAGCAGTTCATAGTCTATATATAGATTTGGTGAACAGACGAGTCATGAAAAAGCTGGCATAGTCGTTTCGCGTGCTATATTTTCATCGTTTTTGTGGCCCATGTCACCTATAAAGGCCGCACGCTATGACGTTAGGAAAAAGAACAGCTTAGAGCGAAGGGTTCGGTGGGGGATAGCTTCAACATAGGCTTAGTATACATGGCTCATATAAGAACCTTAGCTTAGGCTTAGTATATCGCGAACGGCATCGCATGCATTTCACTTCCGTACCTAAAAGTTTACATTGGCCATTTTTGTTATATAATTATTGCAGTACCAGATTTTGGGCTTATTCCGTCATCTGCTGTTTTAGGTTCAGACACTGTTTAAAGCAGCAACGAAATACATTAGGAAGCATTGTGCTAGCCGAGCTAGTTCTGTAGCGTTCATTTCTGCGTGCGACATAGCTCAGTCCTGCAGTATCTTGTCGACGTCGTTTGTTCTAGTGTAGTCACTTATTATTGGCTCACTATAACGTTAATGTGTATATTTAGGTTCTGGCGCTCTTTGAACCAGCAACGTAACTAGTAGCTTGTCTTATCCCTAAGGTGGTAAATTTAGAGTGTTAAATATGTGATTTAGAGAAGTGCACAACAATATTAGTATCAACTTATGAAATGAGCCAAATATTATCAATGTTGCTTGAATAGTGGAGGGCATACTTATACTCGCTGATTGCGTATATAAGAACTCACTGTGTATATCTACTTTATAGGGTTTATTGTTTTCGTGTGCTTCGGGTCACATATGGCCAATTCATATATTCGTTTAGACTAAAACCCGGCGGAGCAAATATCTACAACAGCAACATACCATGCGCATATATATAGAAGATGCATTGCACTACAAAATGAGCCCATATATATATTGTTCGAGCGGTTACGCATATATTTCTGTTTTCGTTTTGTTTTTGATCTCTTGAGCCCCAACCCTGCAGCGTAAATAATGGCTGTAACAGTGCATTAGACAATGTATTTCCCTATAAAATAAGACCGAAACACCTACATAGCCCGATTGGTTATGGATATATTGCTGTTTTCGTCAGTTTTGGGTTTCTTAGGTCCATTAACAACTATTTTTAACCTAAATACTCCATATCCTAAAAAGGCAGCAGAGCAAAGCATGATATACATCCTTATAGAGGTTTATTTGCTCTACACCAATTTTACTCAGATATCAACATCGGTTGCCGAGTTACAATATGTAACATGATATTTCGGGTCCCTTCGGAACCTGACCCGTGCCCATTTGTCCGTTATTTCGGTAAGAAGGTGTTGGCACAAATGTGTGAATTACAAGGCACAAATAGAGATTTCAAACTTTCAAATGAGCAATAATGCGAACCAATCCACCCATCCAAAGCAGGGTTACTGTGTGTCACACTCAAAATTCCAATAACGGACATCGTCAAATTTCATCACAACGCGGTTATTAGGATTTGTGTCCCTTCGGTCGTTTCAACTACTACACTCGGAATTCAATAAATTACGAAGCCGTGTGTTAATCCAGTTAGTTGTTTAATTAATATTTATTTGTAGATGAGATTTGTTGCATGGTAGCGTTCCGAACAATCGTAACGATCGTTATATCAATTCGTTGTTAGCGAATATACCAAATTATCAATCAGTTTATTAGCAATTTATTGCTCATCTTTATTGATTGCTACAGCGCATTAGTTATTAATTTTTCAGGTTGTTGTATTACTTTTGAAATTTACAAACATGGCGAATTTCGTTAGCTAATATACCTAATTATCAATCAGTTTATTAGCAATTTATTGCTCATCTTTATCTATTGATTGTTACAGCGCATTTGTTATTAATTCTTCAGGTTGTTGTATTACTTTTGAAATTTACAAACATGGCGAATTTCGTTAGCTAATATACCTAATTATCAATCAGTTTATTAGCAATTTATTGCTCATCTTTATTGATTGCTACAGCGCATTTGTTATTAATTTTTCAGGTTATTGTATTACTTTTGAAATTTACAAACATGGCGAATTTCGTTAGCTAATATACCAAATTATCAATCAGTTTATTAGCAATTTATTGCTCATCTTTATCTATTGATTGCTACAGCGCATTTGTTATTAATTCTTCAGGTTGTTGTATTACTTTTGAAATTTACAAACATGGCGCATTTCGTTAGCTAATATACCTAATTATCAATCAGTTTATTAGCAATTTATTGCTCATCTTTATCTATTGATTGTTACAGCGCATTTGTTATTAATTCTTCAGGTTGTTGTATTACTTTTGAAATTTACAAACATGGCGAATTTCGTTAGCTAATATACCAAATTATCAATCAGTTTATTAGCAATTTATTGCTCATCTTTATCTATTGATTGCTACAGCGCATTTGTTATTAATTCTTCAGGTTGTTGTATTACTTTTGAAATTTACAAACATGGCGAATTTTATTAGCGAATATACCAAATTATCAATCAGTTTATTAGCAATTTATTGCTCATCTTTATCTATTGATTGCTACAGCGCATTTGTTATTAATTCTTCAGGTTGTTGTATTGCTTTTGAAATTTACAAACATGGCGAATTTTGTTAGCTAATATACCTAATTATCAATCAGTTTATTAGCAATTTATTGCTCATCTTTATCTATTGATTGTTACAGCGCATTTGTTATTAATTTTTCAGGTTATTGTATTACTTTTGAAATTTACAAACATGGCGAATTTCGTTAGCTAATATACCAAATTATCAATCAGTTTATTAGCAATTTATTGCTCATCTTTATCTATTGATTGCTGCAGCGCATTTGTTATTAATTCTTCAGGTTGTTGTATTACTTTTGAAATTTACAAACATGGCGAATTTCATTAGCGAATATACCAAATTATCAATCAGTTTATTAGCAATTTATTGCTCATCTTTATCTATTGATTGCTACAGCGCATTTGTTATTAATTCTTCAGGTTGTTGTATTACTTTTGAAATTTACAAACATGGCGAATTTCTAAACAATAGCTGGCACCAAATTATATTTATATTATGAGATAAATTTCTCACGGCTTTGTGATAAAATGCATATACAATATATTTTGAAATCATATTTTCAAAACTTATTAAAAACAAATAAATGTCTATAAAGAAATCATTGCTAAATTCTAGTGGACCACAAATATGTACCATGTACTTTTGCAGTTAGGGTATTTCAACTGAAATTGATATCGGTAGTTTCAGTGCAAGCATATGTAAAATTTTAACCACTGGCATATTTGAGGAAGAATGGGCTATGATGCCCAAATTTTTTGGAACTCCCAAAAAATACCATGGGTTCCCCTTACTTGTATTTTCAACATGGTTGAATTATACATTAAAGGAGTTTCTTTGATGCGGCCCGCAGCTAAATAGTATGGCTCAAATACGCATTGGCCCTCCCCAAATATGAAAATTCTAAATACGCCAATGATTGTAACATTGACGACAACAGAACGTTCAGAAACTGTATGGCCATTTTTACAAAGTAGAAATTTTAAATTTCTACAATTTTGCAAGTTTAAGGTTTGTACTCAACTTTAGTAATGCTAGTAACACGATTTAACTTGCCCAACCATGCTTGCAATGTATGCTTCAATGTCATTAATATTGGTACTTAAAACACTCGCCTAAACACTTTAGAGTGAATTTCGCATTGCATATAAGTTATAAAGCGATTCGCATTTTGGCCTATGTCACCTTTAGGGGCCGAACGTTATAACGTTAGAAAAAAGAACAGCTTAGAGCGGAGGCTTCGGGGGCGGCAGCCTCCCGACTTAGGTTTAGGCTTAGTACATGTCTCATATAGAAACCTTAGCTTAGGCTAAGACTAAGGATTAGGCTTAGTATATCCAGAACGGCATAGCATGCATTTCATTTCCGCCCCTAAAGGTCACATTGGACCGCATTTTTATGCCAAAGGGACAATTATTAAATCAGCTGTGCTGAATTAATAAATGAAGAACAAAACACCTTTTGATACTTAATTAATAGCGTTTTTTTGATGACACATTTAATGATATTCTCCTTAAATTGTTTGTGTCGTACTTATTCACTATCTTCATTTAGCAGCAATTATTACTTATCATTATCGATTATTGTGCAACGTGACTTTATTATGACGCACACAAGCGTGTATTTCCTATATTCAGGCCGGTATTGTAGAACCTTTTGTATCTGCAGTTTCTCTTTTAATGCTTTTATTCAGTCGACTAACGGTTAAACACCTTAGGTAGTTCGTTCGGCTACTACATCCCTATAGTGACACATTATTATTATTGATAATCGTCGGCCTAAAACTTTTATTCCCACGTCGCGGTGTTTGTGTTGGTGTTTTCCTTGCTGTAGTTCAACTTTTGCGCTCTACAGCTTTGACGATAGAAGTTTTTCTCGCTAAGCTTTGTGTAACAGGGAACAGAACCAAACAGAACACGGACAAGCAACGATATAGAAGCAGCAGCAATTTCACGCATTCACTCACTCACTCAGTCACTCATGGATAAATGTAGTGGAACTTTATAGTATGTATACGTAAAATGTGTGGTGATACAATATATGACAATAATAAATACATGTTCTCCGTGTAAAAATGCATGTTTTCATTGCAACTATAACCAACCAACAACAACTGTTTAAATGCTTTTTGTGACATGTGTCTTGTGGCGCAGTTGTCAAAAACGAGACACAGTTTTTTAGAACCATGCTGCGAGTTGGCAAATAGGGTATTTGTGGTCATGAAAATGTGATGGCGCCTTGTGAAATAAAATTAGCTTATAGAAATGACTTTCTTAAATGGTAAAGTATTGCTTTCTGTTACATGACACGCTATTTTAATGACAAACTTTTTTGTATGTTAAGCGTTTGTCGTCTTGAACGCGTTAATGACCCTCTTGCCGTTTTGAACTTGTCAATGACGCGCTTGTGCGTTTTGAAATTGTCAATGACGCGTTGTTCGTTTTAAAACTGTCATTGACGCGCTTGTCTTTTTTACCGTGTCGATGATTACTTGGCCGTTCTGAACTTGTCAATGACGTCTTGCCCATTTTGGATTTATCAATGACGCTCTTATCCGTTTTGAAGTTATTTATGACGCACTTGTCCGTTTTAAATCAGTTAATGACGCGCTTGTCTGTTTTAGGGTTGATAACGCGATTGTCCTTTTTAAACCAGTTAGAGACGCGGTTGTCCGTTTTAAAATTGTCAATGACTCGGTTGTTAGTTTTTACCGTGTCGATGATTACTTGGCCGTTCTGAACCTGTCAATGACGCTATTATCCATTTTGGATTTCTCAGTGACGCTGTTATCCCTTTGAAGTTGTCTATGACGCGCTTATCGGTGTTAAATCAGCTAACGACGCGCATGTCTGTTTTGGGTTTGTCTATAACGCGCTTGTCCTTTTTAAACTAGTTAGAGACGCGGTTGTCTGTTTTAAAATTGTCACTGACGCGCTTGTCCTTTTTACCGTGTCGATGATTACTTGGCCGTTCTCAACTTGTCAATGACGCTCTTGCCCACTTTGATGCCTATAAATTATGAGCTTCCGTTTGAAACACTTTCATTCGGCTTTGTTCAGCTAACAAATTCGCTGTTATGATGTCATGCCTTGATTAATTTTGTCTGGCGCAGGTATATTTTTGCCGAGTATATATATGCTCTTTTCGGCTAAATCTCTGTAGGTTCCACTTAGAATATAGCGTAGGGAAAACTAGTGAAATTTTTAAGAGTTTGGTAAATTTTTACCTAAAACTAATAATCCTCATTGCACCGTTTTATTAGTTCGGCGTTCACTAACACAGATAATATATTAATCTAACAAGAACGTTCAGCTAGCTTTTTTCAAGTGCAAATGAATAAAATTTCGAGCAATGCTTTCAATTACCTTCTGTATAAGCTCTGAAATGAAATTTTTAGTCTGTCAAATCTATTTAAAATATATTTTAATAGCTTCGTTTGTTTTTCTTTGAAGCAAAACAAAATTTCAAAAATTTTTCTATTAATGTAGTTTCAAACATTTTTATATTAATATATTTATTATATATTTAAAAGCAGTTACTGTATTAAGTTACATGGAGTGTTTTAGGCGCTATGCAGTTTAAAATCATTCATATATGTACTAAAGCGCCACGGTCGGCGAATACCCAGCTACCGTGAAAATAGAACTTTCATTAATGTACCTTTAAAAACTCAAAAAACCAATGTTAAAACAGATCATTAGGACATCCTGATGGTTAGGTATGAAGCAAAACCCGTCGTATAGCAAGCGCCGAAATGTACGATTAAAAACGAATGGAAATTCGCTTGGACCGTGCATCGTTATCTTGGACACGAAGAAGACTGGTAGCAGAAGGCACAACTAGTGAACCGTATGTCTGTTATAAAATAGTTTTATGAGTTATCCATTCTTTTTACAAGGTAATAATGCTACGATGTAACATGTAAAATGCATATGTTTATTCGTGTAAAATCATGGAACAAGGGTTCAACAATTTAAGTTACTGTGAACTACGTGTTTCGAAACATGTTTTAATGCAAATGGTGCTGTCATATAGAATTTTTCAAAACTTAGCCGTTATAATAGCCACAAACATATGCCTACTGTATAAAGTATTAGTGCCGCTAATGGTCTTGTTCTATACTGGGGTAGCATATAAATACATATATGACAGTCGTTTGACATTATTAGATTTAACCGATACACATCCACTATATATGCCTCATAAAAATATAATTATGTTGCTTTAATGAAATCAGGGAAAAATGGTTTGATTTTTAAAATACTCTGTATATAACAGTTAAAAGTAGCGCAGACAAATTTATTTTTCTGCTTAAGGTTTTACCTAAAAAATTAATAAATTTTGTGTAAAAAATAAAAAAAAACAATTTGCATTTTGGGCGAGCAAGTATCTGCGTTGACATTTCGAAACTTTTAGGCAATCCATATCAGCAAATGGTCTTCTTGATGTAGTGAACGAGCCTGTATCATATTCAGTCTTTGAAAAATTCACTACGTTATCGTACGTTAACGCATAACTTTTATTCACAGTGAAATATATTTTTCAAATCAAGATGCTTTGTTAAAATTTGGAAACTAGCCTGTGATATAGCTCCTAGTAGTTTTTTCTAATAGTTTAACAGTCGGCATATGTTTTGTGGCTGTTATAACGGTTACGTTTTAAAAATTCTATATGACAGCACCATTTGCATTAAAACATGTTTCGAAACATATAGTTCACAGTAACTTAGATTGCTGAAACCTTGCTCCATGATTTTACATGAATAAACATGTGCATTTTACATGTTACATCGTAGCATTATTACATTGTATTATTCCTTTTACATGGTCGTGAGATACACTTCAGATTCAAGGTTAAATTAGTGTGAAAAATAATGATGAAGCTTCAATACACCTTAGAATTCGGAGTCTAGGCTCGGCTCATCTCTGGAGCTGAGTCGCGCCTGTCATGATATCTGAAGATCCCAAGATGTGTTTGAGAGAGTGGAGTCTAGTGTATCCGGAAAATCTGGGTTCAGCTCTTAAAAGCTCTTTTCTAAAACAACAAACATTTACTATAACATGTGATGTTATAGCACAATAGTCTGCCAAAAGCAAGAGCAGCCGAGAATGCATCAGCTCGGCACTTAAAACTTCTGAAAGCAACTATATGATTTGTTTGACGGTTTGCATATATTCTCTCTACATATTATAGGGATTATACTTGAGTTGATTCTAGGTTGTTATCGGAAGAGCCGAGTCGACCATAACTTGAAAAACCTGGTACTTTGCCACCAATAATTAATATCAAGTACACTTCTAGGCAGTGGCGGATCTCCACGGTGGAGGGATTTCGAGGCGTTAGCGCGGCAGCCCCTCCCTCCCTCCACCCAAGGAACGCGATACCTCGAGGTCCTGCCCCCAGATACGCCGCACCCTCTCAAGTCACCAAATCTCCTCCCGAGGCGCCGCATACCGCTCCCTGAGATGTCGCACCCTCCCTCTACCCCCGACGTGCTGCATACCCTCGAGGTGCCGCACCTCCAAAGTATCCCGGGGCGCAGTATTCTCCCAGGGCGACGCAGCCCCTTCCCCCGGTGCCACCATTCCTCCGCAGGCGCTGCAACACCCGCCCCCCTCCGAGGCGGCGTATCTGCCCCTCCGAGGCGGCGCATCCGCCTCTCCGAAGCGGCGCGCCCCCGTCCACGAACAAGTGCCGCGCCCCACCGCGAGGCGCCAAAGCCCTCACCCCCGAGGTGGAGCCGCACACCGCTCTTCCCCCCTTTCGCCCGATGCGCCGCAGACCACTCGCCCAGGCGCCGCATCTCTCTGAGGCGCCGCAGCCGCTTCCCCCGCCCAGTGAATTTCCGCACCCCCTATGCGCCACTCTCCCCTATACGCCGTTCCCATCCCGCTGGTGTCACCCGGCCCAGAGTACCGCCCCCGAGGCGCCGCCTGGATCCGACCCACGAATCTCCCTGAATAAGCCCGTGCTTCTAAGCTCACAGCTAATTGTAGCTCATTTTACGACAAAATAAAAAACTAGGCGCCGCACTGCACGCCGAGGCGCCGCAGGCCTGCCTGCGAGGTACATTAAACACCGCCTCTCCACCAAGTGTCTCCCGCAGCGAGACCCGATGCGCCATACCTCACGCTTCCCCAGCCCCGCAGCCGCCTTTCGCCCCCCCCCACCCGAGGCGCAGCACACCTCTACCTCCCCCCGAGGTGCCGCAGCCGCACATCTAGGCGTCGCAGCACCCCCTCAACTCACCCCTCGCTGAGATTCTGTACTTCCCGAGAAGCGTCGCAGCGCCAGCGAGGTTCCACACCCTCCTAATCCGCGCCCCCCTTGTCGTCCGTTCCGGAGCGCCGCGTTCCGGAGAGTCGACCCACGAATCCCACTGCATAAGCTCCTTTTTCGGGGCGTACATTAACTATTTACGGTAAAATAAAAAATAGCTACATGGCAAGCCATGTAGCTAGCGACAAATAAATTTATTCAGCAATGTAGATAGGGAGCACATCTTTCTTTATTTTATTGTTTCGAAAATGAAACAAAAGTAAGGTTGGATTATGATGGGAAACGAAATAATGTGGACATGCACGTGCCTATTCTATTTACCAGAGCATGCGCTTGCGGAATATAACGCGGCTTCAAAAATAAATCTCTGCTCAGTCAAAACCGTGTTCTTAAAATTTTCCTTAAGTTAATGCGCTCCGTTCGTGCAGTAAATCTTATGCCGCTTAGGCCGAAATCATAATAATAAATAATCAACGTTTTCTGTTTCCGATGCAGACCAAGCTTTACTTCTTAAAAAGTTATATCTCCAAAAGAAAGTAGCTGCCGATTTTCAAAAAATTCCAGAAAGCTTCTTTAAAAAATGCACTAGTATTGGCACAAAACATATTATAGGGACTCTGCGGTGTCGCTATTATAAAGAAATTGCTAGCTATTGCTTTATAAAAACCAATAGAAATTCGTAATTCGTTTGGACAGTGCATCGTTAGATTGCACATACTGAAACGTGGTAGTAGAGGGCACAACTAGGGAACTATATGATTGTTGCAAAATAGTTTTATAACTTATCCAACTTTTTATAAAGCAACAGCTTTAGCAAATGCTGTATATTTTGCTACATTTAGCACAGAAAAAATTCCCACTGATAGTTGAAAATAAAATATATTTAGATACAAGATACAGTAACACCGGTCTGCCGTTGAAAACCAAAATGGATTTATTAAACAAGACCGACTGATTTGACTGATCAAACACATAAAATATTTCCTGACTCGGGCTAAGCTTTCATTGCAGCTTTTCTTTAACTTCTTCATAAATCACGAGACTCCAAAATAAAATTATTCAATTTTTTTAATACTGAGTTTTATACATAGAGAGCTATTTTGGTCAACGAATTCCCAGCAACCATAAAAACTAGGCGTTACTCAGTGTTGTTTATTTGAGAAAACCAAAAAATGTTAAAAATTGCATAGATTCCATAGCCTAGCCATGTAATAAAAGTTCCATAAATTGGCCCTCATGAAGCAGGGGGAGGAAATGAGGAATGGTCCCACAATCGTTTCGGGTATAGTACCATAGTCTCTAGACCCAAATCATCTTTCACCCCCAAAAGAGGTCTCTTCGAGACCAGTTTCGCCACTTTTCAAAGATAGCCTCCCGATGATGCTAAATTATTGTTCTTTTCTTTTGGGTTTTTCGGGGTATAGAGACTTTTTTGGTAAATTTCTTCCCAAAACGTTCGCTTAATCCTCTTTTCCATTAATCAGTTCAGTAGAAAAGGTCTTAGTGCTCTATCTCATTAAAGAGGTTTAGGAGGGGGCCATAAATTCAGTGCTCGAAAATTTTTAAAACATGAATTTTGGTTTTTTCACAGTTTTGACCATAACTTTTCTTTGGATGTACCGATCTGGCTGAAATTTGGATATATTATATAAAACATAATGAGCGTTACCGTCACATATTACTCAGATACCTTAACTTATGTAATACGACAAATAGTTTGTAGCATAGAAAGGAGCAATACTGATTAGTTAAACTTCTATACGTGATACAGATGAAATCGTGTGCTTTGAATGTTACATAAAAAGGCCATAAGTACTCGAAAAACTGCATATATTAGATGTCCAGACGGTAGCTTAATTTACCAATTAACACATTTACAATCAGTTTATTTCTCTTGTTTCCCATTGTAAGCGATGCATACAAGCCATCTGCTTAACATAGTTTCATATTGAATAGGGTTATATTTTATAAAACCCATCACATCTGTTTTCTGTGTTCCTCAATACGAGACCAACCATTTATCAATCAGTCAATCAATCAACAAATCAATCAATCTATCGACGATCTCATCTGAACTCTAGATTATTGGCCAGAGACACTAGCATGTTTGAACAAAAACAGTTATATCATTTGTGGTAGTCGTTGTAATTCGGTGTTGGTTTAATTTTGTTTTTTTCTCTCTTTATTCCCCGTTTTTGTGAGCAATAAATTTCACAAGTGATGCCACAGTGCGGTACAAATATCTCACCGGATGAAAACGAATATATATATATTCATAGAGTCTATATTGAGCTGTGAAATTACAATAAAACCTGAATATATTATATCGAGACAAAACCGTCGCACACAACTACAGCTGTCAAACGGAATAAGAAAGTGATAAAATAAGTTATAAATAGTGAATGAATGTTTTTAGATACAAGCCGACGGACCGCATATAGTAATTATTTATAAACTCATTAGTATATACTATGTCAAAAGGGATAAGTTTTAATAACTAGTTAGCTTGATTATTGAGACATTTTGCATGTTCTGATAATATATAAAATGTTTTTGTGATCTTTAACGTTTTGTAGCCAGTATTCCAAGGTTGGTGAGCAATTGCCCAAATTTTACGTCCGGACCTCCCGAGCATAAGCAAGGCCTACTACGACGACTACGGGCACAATTTGTCAATATATTGATTGATTAAAGTAAATTAGCTTGATTATTGAGACATTTTGCATGTTCTAATAATATATAAAATGTTTTTGTGATCTTTAACGTTTTGTAGCCAGTATTCCAAGGTTGGTGAGCAATTGCCCAAATTTTACGTCCGGAGCTCCCGAGCATAAGCAGCGCCTACTACGACGACTACAGGCACAATTTGTCAATATATTGATTGATTAGGTAAAACGAAGTTTTCGGCTCTTTCATTGTTTTTTATTTGTTTCGCTGATAGGTCACGACTGGATTGGTGAATTTTCGCAAATGCTTTTTGATCGACACGTAATAATATCAAATTATGCCTTAGGTTTTGCGTTCCCATTGCCAAAATAATATCCGTTCTAAATTGTCGCAAAACCGACACAAATGGGAAACATTTCTTTTTGACCTTTTGGGGCCCTAAAAATTATAGGTTACCTATAACATTTACCAGAAAAATCGGATCCTAAAGCACTAACTGTACTGAATTTTTTTCATGAAGAATTGCTACCATGTTGTTGTACCTTTTTGCCGAGCAACAGTCTTCTAACTCTGACCCTGAGTTTAAATAATACCCTAAAAAGTAAAATTTTTGAAATTTTAGACAAGTGAGCTTATTGCAAGTTGCGGTGAATGATAGGTTACTTAGCTTGTTAGTTGATTTTATAGTTTAAAACCTACATCGGGCATCTTAGTAACCACGGGAGACGCTACAAGGGAAACTGTGCAATTTTTGCATTTCTTCATTCATTGAACGTAGACTGCAATTGAATGGCCGATCGGTTTTCGCAGTAGCTAAATACGATGAAAGCCATTAAATTTTTTGTAGGATTTATCTAATATGACAATCGAAAGGCGACTACATTGTCAGAATATAATCCCTGGAATGTGAATTTTTTCTTGAAAATTGAGGTTTTCTATTAAATTTCGAATATTTCCGGCATTTCGGTCATTAGAAGACGAAATAAGAACATACTGGTTTTGAAACATAATACTACAAATGTCCGTAGAGTTGTATATATAATGATTTATCCCCTATATTTTTCTTATTATACATTTAAAAGGAAACTCAAATTCAGACTTCCCAATAGTCATTCTAGGCTGGTCTTGCAAAATTCGCTCCGATTTTATTCGCAGCGAGAGCAACTAAATGCCTGAGATATACCTTTTTACTTTCAATTACATTTGCTGATTCGATTAACATACAAAAATAATGTCGTGTGACGTCTTTTGGAGTTGGCTATAAATGAAGGAAGGTATTTCGACTTAGCAACCAACCCATAACTGTTTGTCATTTACTTAGGACAAATGGCTATATTACAGCTCAGTCACCAGCAAATTAATGCCGTTTTGCTCAAGAGAAAACATAACCATGATTAATGGGCCTTATCTGCTGGTTAATCTTATTTTGTATCCCAATTCATTCGAATGTTATCTCGCTGCCTGGCAATATATATTGTTGGTATAATGTAGGACGAATATTATTTCAAAATAAGGTTTAATCATTGGACAACGGAAATAAATTTGAAATAATGAAAAAAACTTAATTTCTTGTTAGTTCAGCCTAATTGTTTTTCACTATTTCAAAGATTGAGCAGTCATATTTTGGGCTTTTACGCTTGTTTTTAGTAATTTTTGTGCTCAACAACAATAAAATGTATATATGTAGCAGTGTACTTAACAAAAAAGGCATCAGTTATTTATGTGCGATTTTTAATTTTATCCAAAATCCAAACGGTACATAGTATAATTTCATCTTGTTTTATTATTCTGATACATTTGTTCGAGCACAAATTTTATACTAAAGAAACATAACCCGGCCTGTAGTAGCGTGTTACGGCACGACATTTGGTTGCAGTTGTTGACGGCGTGTCAGGTTTTGGCCTTTATTTGATTTTATAGCTTTAAGCTGTCATGATTAGACAGCAGGTAGCTGTAGGACCTGTGTATAGATAATGGTTTTACAATAATAATGATTGACATAAGATAAACATGTAGTTAGTAAGATAAATGGTTACTATTTCAAATAAAATTCTATATTATTGTTGACGGCGTGTCAGGTTTTGGCCCTTGTTTGATTTTATAGCTTTAAGCTGTCATGATTAGACAGCAGGTAGCTGTAGGACCTGTGTATAGATAATGGTTTTACAGTAATAATGATTGACATAAGATAAACATGTAGTTAGTAAGATAAATGGTTACTATTTCAAATAAAATTCTATATTATTGTTGACGGCGTGTCAGGTTTTGGCCCTTGTTTGATTTTATAGCTTTAAGCTGTCATGATTAGACAGCAGGTAGCTGTAGGACCTGTGTATAGATAATGGTTTTACAATAATAATGATTGACATAAGATAAACATGTAGTTAGTAAGATAAATGGTTACTATTTCAAATAAAATTCTATATTATTGTTGACGGCGTGTCAGGTTTTGGCCCTTGTTTGATTTTATAGCTTCAAGCTGTCATGATGATACAGCAAGTAGCTGTAGGACCTGTGTATAGATAATGGTTTTACAATAATGATTGACATAAGATAAACGTGTAGTTAGTGAGATAAATGATTACTATTTCAAATAAAATTCTATATTATACGATTCTTACTTATCCGAGCTTGTAGATCTACAATCTGGTGTATCATTTTCAACAATTAATTACTAAATGATCTATTAAATAATAACTGGGTAAATAAATAATAATAACTGGGTAAATAAATAATAATAACTGGGTAAATAAATAATAATAACTGGGTAAATAAATAATAATAACTGGGTAAATAAATTTGAAAATTCGTAATTGTCTATGGATTAGCATAATGAATTTTCGATTCATAGCCGATACGTTTTCTCTTCTTAAGACTCAACCATATAATATTATATATTTTTTCTTAAAGCAATTGTTATATTTTTTGACTCGAACCAAATTTTTGGACTATGCGCTTTGTAGTCATATATTTTGCTAGCTTATAGGACAATAAATCACTTTAACAACTTATCAGAACGTGTAGCGTTGGTGCCGATTTCTATATCTAAAATCGAAAATGGTTTTAATATGGCATGGTCTATTCAAAGACAACGATGGTAATATACGAATGAGTTTGGAGCAATCACAGCTATAAAGCGGATTTCAATGTCGTCTTCCAATAAATATAATGCACATTAATGTTCCTGTATCTATTTCTGCTGCAGAAACTGATGTACGATTACGCTCTTTCTACGCTTTGAGAAAAGACTGTTAAAATTATTGTTCTAGTCTAGCGATACTGTTGTAAGCAAAAGGTAAACACCAAATATTCCCGAACACTGGGTAGTTACTTATCGTAAGTGCTACAATAAAAGCGAAACATGGAGGTAATTTGAGGGTCTGAGAACTATTCAAACTTTTGTAGCATATTGCTTTGGCCCATCAAGGATAAAGTAGATATCAACCACAGCCGTATGGAAAAGGTAAACACCACATATCCCCGAACACTGGGTGGGTACTTATCGTAAGTAGTAGAATAAAAGTGGAACATGGAGCTAATTTGATAGTCCCAGCATTGTTCAAACTTTTATAGCATATTACTGTAACCAATAAAGGATCAAGAAGATATATTGAAAATTTTTGAGCTGAAAAATTTATATAAAAATTACAAACAATTCGTTATTTTTCACGTTTTTACACCACAAATCAGATTAAAATTTTGATTATGTTTTGAACAAAATCTGAACCAACTTTGAATTCAGATTTTAAGAAAATCTTTGAGAACGTGTGAACGCAGTTTTTTTCTTAAAAAGCTTCGCTGACAAAAAACAAAAAATCTGTTGACCTTTATAACAGAATCTTAGCGATTATGTTGGGTGTTTATATTGAAACAAGAGAAGAACAATGACACTCGGTCATTTCTCACGTGTTTTCACTTATCCGATAACGTGGTTCGTTTTTCGGCTTGCCCTCTTCCCGCGTATTATTAAGGATTGCATTGAAGTTACTCCACCGTGGTTCTCTGGAGCGGTATTGGTGTGGCTATGGTTTCTTGGGTGTGTAAAAGCTATCAAGATACTAATAACTAATGCTGTTATGGCAATATTAGGATACGTGAGTGGTTGATACTTCTGAACTACGCTCACTAGTCAGCGTCCTTATAGTTGACCCAAGAAACCTTGCGGGCTAGCCAATTACCCCCCCCCCACGAAAAAAATCTTGTTTGAATGTACCTCCCGGCATTCTGAAAATAAGACAATATCGTAGGATAAGGTATAATGTATCAGTATGTTTTCTCGACAGTTATAACTACTAAAATAACGCTTTTGTTCTTAAGATATTTTTGTTCTTACAGCAAGATGCCTCAACAGTTTCTTTAAAGGAACTACATAATAAAGTTGATTAACATGCACATACAGCTTGGTACCGAATACTCGTCATAGCACAATTTTGTAGGCACATTTGAACGACTTTGAGGCTTGAGGAACGGGACGGGGGTGTTTGGAGACCAGGGTTAGATAAAAACACGCAATTAAGCTTTTAGAGGAAGTACGTTTAGAAAATACCAATAATTATAATTTAATATTGCACATTTTAGGGTCAAAACTAAGGGTATACCTCTCGAGCATTATTTCAGCGTAGGTTGGCACATGCCCGCTGCCATTTCTGTTTCTAAATCTCTACGTCGGTATATAGCTATTAATATAATAGAACACGTCATATAGTTTTTAAATGAAGTTAAAAATAAATTTATGTCACATAACTGAAGTTAAAAATATATCAAAAGCGTACGCTATCATCATTTTATGTGGATTTGTATCAGCAATGGAACTGGGTCACGGGTTCATGGGGTCACGGGATCAGTTGGGGTGACATTTCTCACGAGGTCACTGGGTCAATAGACTGACCCCGTGACCACGGATAAAAAATTCATTCTTCTGTGAAATTACAAACTTTTTTCATTACTTTTTCTATGCAAAGATCTCACTAACATATTGTTTCATATAACCATTTATATATTACTATATAACTTTTTATTTTTTTGGTGTGGAATGATCACGGGTGGTCATAAGGATCACAAAAATGCTAAAAATTACAAATTCGGCCCTTCTCGGACAAATGCCGGCTAAGGAGAGCATAATGGAAAAGATCGGTATTAATTTCTGAAACTGCAACAGCCTTGAGTAAAAATGAATCCGCGCCGAGCTGTGTGACTTCTAAGCTGTTACAACGTTCATTACAGTGATGTGTTGTTATTTGCTCTTTGGAGTAGTGGGTCGATCCGACTTCAGACCCGCCGAACAATGTAAGGACGCTTGTAAGCTTTGGCTTAAGCTTATCACTAGAACACAACCCATAAGTAAATGAAAAAGTGAGGAATAAGTATATTGGTCGTTTATGTATTTTTAGAAATTCTGTACTGAATATCTAATATAAGTAGCGATTACCATACGATTTTCAAACACGTTTAGCTCTCTAGGTTTTGGGCTACTGTTACGTTCAAAATTGAGATATTTGAATATGCTTAACATTCAGAAGTGTTGTTTATGTTTGATTAGGGTATCATATGTGAGAAATTTTTTTTGAGAAATCTTTACTGATGATTTTTTAACAATATTGCAAATTTGAAAATCTTATACAATTTAGAGAAAAATTATTTTCCACAAAATTAGTAAAATTAGTAATGTTAATGTGTTGACGATACAGTTGTGCACTCCGGCGACTTTCACCCTAAATTCCGGGTTCCGGACCGGATATTAAAAAATTATTCGAACAATGTTGCTGGGACATTCGCTGAGATTTGTGTTTACAAATTGAAAATTTGGAAGGTAATCATTTGTGGTCATACTGAATTCCTCAGAACAAATTAATTATTGGTTCGGATAAATCTCTTTTTAATGAAAGCATAAGTTTAATCATTCTATGTATTTCTGAAGTTAAAAATTCTTGTGTATAAGTGTTTCTTTATTTATCGTCAACGGGGTCATGGGGTCTCGGGGTCTGGATGCGAATGGGTCATGGGGTCACGGTGTCACTTAGATGTGACCACGTTCCATTGCTTACCTGTATTATTCCGAAACTGTGTATATACGTGACTGCCATAAATATGATTGAAAATCAAGGCGAATGTAACTTTCAGGCGCGCAAATGAAATGTATGCTATGCTGTTCCAAATATACTAAGCCTGAGCCATAGTCTTAGCCTAAGCTAAGGTCCGTATATGAGCCATGTATTAAGCCAAGACCTAAGTTCGGTGGCTGCCACCCCCGAAATCTTCCGCTATAAGCTGTCCTTTTTTGTAACGTTATAACGTCCGGCCACTAAAGGTGACATGGGCCAAAATCAAATTACACTAAACACCAGCTGTATTAATTTTATATTTCCAGTTATTTGTGTTCTGTAGAAAAATATATGTAAGCAGATTGCGAGTTTTGAATTATAAGCAGTAAATGTGAGACGCGTGTTAAGTACAATTCGCGTATGTAACATTTTCGTCAACATGCTTGATACATTTGGATTTAGAGAGAACATATTTTTCCGCCAAAGATACGTTATCGCGGAACATGTTTTAGGATAGATTCAAGAGAGTCAAAAAATTCTCCGAGGATGTACATATTATATCTTCTTGATCTAGAGAGAACATATTTTTCCGCCAAAGATACGTTATCGCGGAACATGTTTTAGGATAGATTCAAGAGAGTCAAAAAATTCTCCGAGGATGTACATATTATATCTTCTTGATCTAGAGAGAACATATTTTTCCGCCAAAGATACGTTATCGCGGAACATGTTTTAGGATAGATTCAAGAGAGTCAAAAAATTCTCCGAGGATGTACATATTATATCTTCTTGATCTAGAGAGAACATATTTTTCCGCCAAAGATACGTTATCGCGGAACATGTTTTAGGATAGATTCAAGAGAGTCAAAAAATTCTCCGAGGATGTACATATTATATCTTCTTGATCCTAATATAACATCTATATCATGCCAATTTTACCCAGATAAAAATTTAATTTTATTTACTAATACGTGAACTACGGTAAGATGTGTTTTGCACAGATATAGCAAAACTGAAAATATTTTCAATTTCGATTTTCAATATAAAATGAGTTTGCTTTAAATTCAGTTCCAAAAGGCTGAAATGAAATTCAACCGTTATATAACGACTGTTTTTAAATCGAACCGTGTTAAAACGAGTCGGTTTAAATCGACATTTGGATGTTAAAACACATACAACTATTGCGAATCTAATGCGAATGGTTGCTTTTAACTTCACGTAGCTCATAGTATAATTGTGGCAACACTATTAAAGTTACTTGCACTTAAGTGGAATCAAATCAAATGAAATCAAATCCACAAATGTGAAATAAAAATCAGTTTTCTTTATGAAAACAAAATCAAATCGGTTCGATTGGAATCGATTACAAATAAAAGTGATTTTAGTGAGAAATGGGATTGATTTCATCTGTCATTATGAATCTTAGCGTAGTTCTCGTATAACAACTACTGATCACCAGAAAGCAATGATTGCCTGACGGAACCATTTGGTTTACATATATGTGACTTGGAACCACGTTTATTAAAACAGCAAAATTTTTGATTCGTTCATTCATTTCGGTCGCCAGTTATTTTTCTGATTTCATGGCTATATCTCGGACGCTTACAATAATGGCTACAGCTACTAATATCATATTTGATGTTTTTTTATTAAAAACCACAACTATCACAATATGTCCCTGTCTCTGTCTTTGTTGTTGCTTCGAAGAGCCTAAACTAGTTTTTAAAAGCCAAAAAACCTTCTTTATACCTACTTTTACATAATACTCATGTAGAGTTGGAAAACAATAAATGTTTAGAAGATATATTTTTATATTTATGTCCAGATAAATAGTTCGCCTTGTTCTGTCCCTTATATGTGTCTCCGTGTGTGTGTGTGCACTGTTGTGTTTCTTTATGTGGATTGCGTGTGACTTTGTTCCTATATGTGTGTATCAGATTGCAAAGAGAAGAAAGATATGTATATATTACCAGCTGTGTTTTTTCGCTGACATTTGACAATATAGGACCCAAGACTATTTTATGCCTAACCATACCCAAATATGTTTTAGTTAGGAAAGCATTAGCCAGTTATAAAATGTGTATATATAAATGTAGTGGAACAGCACGCGGGAAGAGGGGAGGGCTCACCTTTGCAGAAAAAGAAGCCACCATAAGGCGGCCCTCACTTTTGATCTGCGTACTGCGCTCCTGTCTAGATGGAAAATATAGATGAACTTAGTCTAAGGATTAGTTATAGGAAAATTGTTAGGAGCAAACAAAGTGTATATTATAAAACTGTATATATACTTCACGGGGTATCCTTAGATAGATATGTATATAAACAAATTTATTTTCTATACATTTATTTATTTATTTATTTATTTATTTATTTATTTATTTATTTATTTATTTATTTATTTATTTATTTATTTATTTATTTATTTATTTATTTGTATACAAATATAGTTGTAACATAGTTATTATAATATAAAACTTTGATAGAATTATGTCACAAGTTAGTTATAAACTATGTCCCAAGTTAGTTGTAGGACGGCTAAAACCTTGTAACCAAATATTTGTACAGTTTACTCGTTCAAACTCGTGCTGCCTCAACCATTTCAACTCGTGAACTCCACCGTTCAAACATGGTTCAACTATTACCTATATGTATAGCGTCGTTTACTTTGATATATATGTACATTTGTTTGTACTTATATATTGTTACATTTTGTGACCATGTATTTATAGGAGCTGGTCTCCAATGAATGCATTTTTAATGAAGCCCCTTGGTGCCAATGATCGATCTGGTACGATTCGAAGAATAAATAATGTTTATTGTTTAATTTGTTCATCAGCTGTTTTTGTTTTCGATAGTCTGACGACGTTTTCAGTTTTGCTTATGTATTCTGTCACGCTGATCAGCGATGATATCGTAGTTGTCAGTTGGCTTGTCATGTTGTTGCAATCCGAACCCCTGTCGTTTGCTTAGGAAAATAGGATTTCATTCTGTCAAAAAATTGAATGAAATTTGAACGTTTTACAAAGAAAATATCAAAATACACTTCAAAAATCCTTCGTGCTCTGCTGGAGGTTATATATATATTTTAAATCCTCACTTTATTTATGGTACAAAAATATCGGGCGATGATATATAAGTATATGGGGCTGATCTGTTCTCAAATGTGAAAGGGTTAGCGTAATCCCGTATTATATACTTACTTGCGCGAATCGGAAGCCCCGTGGGGTAGCGGGGTCTTCGACGATTTGGGCACAAGGGCTTAGCTGGGGATTTCTAGGAAGAATCACGTCAGAAATGTCATAATATGAAGCAAAAAATTACATCAAAAATTTGCCCAATTCATATATACAAAAATGATGCGTGAGTAAACTTAAAGTGATCCCACCAACCATCCTATTTTGTAATAACCGATACTGAATCGCCAGCCCTTCTGACGGGAAGTAGGCTAACTTTCATTCGGTTTTTCGCTAACCGAAAATTGGTAAAATCAAATCCAAGTGCCAGATATATATACCTTGTGTTCGAACACAATGTCGGTGTTTTCAATTTGCACAAATTCGGTTCCCTAATGCGCAATCATTTAAATTTGAATTATTCAGTGTTCGTGGATAAATTGAATGCAAAAGTGACGTCACAAGCAAATCGATGCTGTAGTTAAGATCTTGATGTTCGCGAACAAAACCGGTTCTTCGTTCTCAAAATTTTGGGTAATTTAACTTGGATTTTCGCGAATACAAAGTGGCTAGATTTTAATCGCGAGCAATGTGTTCGCGAACAGTTATGCGTCGAATTTCACTTCACCGATAAGCGTTCCCTAACAATTTTTATGCAAAATTACAAAATAGGTTAGTTGGCAGGGTAACCTTAAGTTTGCTTGTATCATAAATCATACATAATTGAATTTTGCTAAAATTGTTTGTCGATTGTATAGTTATATATCATTTTCGTTACTATGTAACTGAGAATGTATGAAATGAAAAAAATTTTTTGATCCGACTTTGGACCCCATTGTTCACCAACTTCAGTGGGGTAATAGCTCTTTTGAAATCCTGGCTACACTCCTGGGAGGGGGCAGTACAGCGGAGACCTTCGGCGTCCCAGGGGTGGGATCAGCCATCCGCGGGAGGTCGTCCGGACGGGACAAATTTTGAGATATTTTGGACTAAACATTTTTCTAATTTTCGCAATTTTCATCCGATTTCTTCCAATGTCCACCTAATTTTTGGTTATTTATACCTAAATTGGCCGCGCGCTTCGGCGCGTGGGAAGAACTCCAGGGCCTCAGGGGCACAGAGCCACCTTCTAGTGGGCTCCTTAAAAAGCATTATTACTGGTGCACTGGTACACTGATAAAAACCTGTTTACTTCAGCGATATTTATTCACCAGCTGGAATTAACAAGGAGAACTATAGGAGCATAGGTCAGTACAATCGTAGGCTCCAGGTTGAAAATATGACCCCAAATTACTACACTTAAAAGCATTATTGTCAGAACACTAGTACACTGATAATACTGTTTACTTCAGCAATGTTTATTCACCAGCTGGAATTACTGGAATTAACAAAAACAACTATAGGACCATAGGTCAGTACAATAGTGGGCTTCAGGTTGAAAATATGACCCCAAATTACTATACTTAAAAAGCATTATTGTCAGTACATTGGTATACTGATAAGCCTGTTTACCTCAGCGATATTTATTCACCAGCTGGAATTAACAAGAAGATGTATAGGGCCATAGGTCAGTACAATAGTGGGCTTCAGGTTGAAAATATGACCCCAAATTACTATATTTGAAAAGCATTATTACCGGTACACTGATACACTGATAAGCCTGTTTACTTCAGCAATGTTTATTCAATAGCCGGAATTAACAAGGAGAACTATAGGAACATAGGTCAGTACAATAGTAGGCTCCAGGTTGAAAATATGACCCCGAGTTATTATACTTAAAAGCATTATTATCAGAACACTAGTACACTGATAATACTGTTTACTTCAGCAATGTTTATTCACCAGCTGGAATTACTGGAATTAACAAAAAACAACTGTAGTACCATAGGTCAGACAATAGTGGGCTTCAGGTTGAAAATATGACCCCAAATTACTATACTTAAGAAGGATTATTATCAGTACACTCAGATTGAAAATATGACCCCAAATTACTACACTTAAAAAGCATTATTATCAGTACACTGATACACTGATAAGCCTGTTTACTTCAGCAATGTTTATTCACCAGCTGGAATTAACAAGAAGAAGTATAGGAGGATAGGTCAGTACGACAGCAGGCTTCAGGTTGAAAATATGAGCTCAAATTACTATACTTAAAACTCGATATTAAAGGTACACTCATACACTAATTGCTGTTACTTCAGCGATACTTATTCACCAACTGTATATTTTAGTGTCTCTATAAAGTTTCAGATTTACTAATAACAACATTATGCAATAGAATGGTGATGTTTACTAAATGATAAACTTTTAACCATAAATTTATTATCTTAATTTATAAACAAAGCTGACTAACTTTTATATTATGATGGCACAAAAAATTTATGACGACATTGAATGACTTTACCATAAAATCTCTCAAGATATGCGGAAGGCAACCAAAGAAGACTTTTAACCTAAAAGTATTAGTTCTCGTTTGGCATATAGCTGTAGTTCAGATTTAAATGCGTTTCAGCGGCATTGTATGGTATCTGGTAGCTTTAAAATATGTTATCGTGCGTGCGCCACGTCGTCCAACAATCAAAAATATCGATACAGAGATGTAAGTTTGACGATAATAGATTAAATTTAGTCGGTTCTGAAGCGTAAGTGTATCGTCATCGTCATTCGACTCAGGACAGTCATTTGTGTTCCCACATTCTTCCGCTTTAAAAATTGTGGTCTATAAGCTTGGAGTATTTTGCGTAATGCGCTCTTCTACGATGTGCTTACTTCATTCTGTTCCAACAGTCCTCGAGGTGGTCGCTATGTGTTTGGTAGTTTCATCAATACAGCAATGCCGCGAGAACCTATGTTTCTCTATTCAGACAACATTTCCAAGCAATTTCTGGGAAATAAAATTATGCAATTCTTTCTAACCCAAATAAAGCATATCGTCAACTAAAATTATTAACTTAAATTTTATTTATTCGAATCACCATGTAGGAAAATATTCAGATTATTTTAGAACGTGTCTCGTTTCAGAGAAATCAATTTAGAAATCGATTTGCGATAATATGCTTATATACAAGAAAGTAGATTTTTCTGCAATATTTTACATTACTGGCATTTATTTATGATTTATCGTGCGATGTTTGTGTGTTCAGTGAACATTTTGGTGTAATAGTTGCTTAATTTATATTTTTGCGCAGCACATTACTGAAACTGTTTGTAATTGAAAATTGCACTAATCATATTGTATTGATTTCAAGCCATATTTCTAAAGTTAGTATAGTGTTAGTGTTGCAAAAGCCTCAAATATGAGGATAACCGGATAAAAACATAATGATTTATCGCAGTTTTCTATGGAATTGTTCGTAATTTTAAGGGTTTTACGGTGGAAAACTGGTATATACATCTTTAATCTCTAAAGATTGTGGTTTATGTATTGCTAGCCAGTGGTTAATATGGCTATCTTTTCGGTCGTATGTCTCTTTAACAAAATAGATTTGATTTTCCAGAGTGAATCAGTGGGCACAAAATTTGAAGCGAGATTTGATCGAACAGTTGGCAGACGAAGTTACACAAGCGGAATTTATACAAAATGTATGTTTAAAAATTGTAATTTTTACTCTTTATTGTAGGAAGTATATAACTTTTGACTACAGCAACTAGATTAAACTTGATTGTATAACGCAATATTGTTGCAATATTTTACACAAGAATCTCTACAGTTTAAGCTGAAATTAAAAGCCGTTACATGAATAAGAATAATATTAAAGTTGTTTAAACCGTTAGCGCCCGAATTAATTTGTGTACTATGCTGTGTTTAAGCCGGTGACAGCGATCGAAGTAGGGTTGTGTAGGTATATTTGTATAATATTGGTATCTACAGTGGCGCTGTGACGTATTGTACAAGTTTTTTGTACACCTCAAGCTGAAGTAAAAACAGTAACAGTAATAATAGCAACAATGACATTCTTTCAGTCTTTAACGCTCGAATTAATCTGTGTATTGTGCATTGTTTCACGAACTCAAGCTGGCGCCAGAGACCTAACTCGGGGTGTATAAGTGTATAAGTATACTGGTACCCAGACGCTGTGACATTTTACCCAAGATTTTGTACAGCATAATTTGACGTACAAAAGCTACAGTAATAATAACAATTTATATTCTTTAATTTAATCTCTAACATCCAGGTGGACCAAACTTGGAATCAGAATGATATAAAAATCTATATCATAGGTTCTAAGATTTGACGGTTTATGGGGTAGCCAGTTCAGACTGGCTGAGGAGGACCTTGATCATGACGGAATATTGTACGTATACGAAAAATGTATAAATATTAACGACAATTTAGTCATTGAAACGGAGCGAGCGAACCGAGCGGAGTTTACAGTCACGGTGCAAGCAGGAAAATTGTGAAGATTTGTTTTTGTATGTTGCTGTCGCGCATAACTCATCTTCGGATGGATGGATTTCGATAAATTTTTTAAGTGATTTAATTGACAAAAGTGATGAAGATGTACACTTTCGTGGAACGCGAACCGTTTCGGCTTCATCTTCCGAATCACAATGTAAAAAACGTTGTTTTAAGGGTGTTTTGCGAAACCTGGCTATAGGAGTAAGTCTTTCTCAGCCTATATCTCGCGACACAGGCTTCGTATCAAAGAAACGCCATCCGAGATTTACAACTTTGCTGACCACCGCTTTATTGTGAGACCACTCTCTGGGCCGCTGTAGGCCCGAAAATATATTTTCTTGGCACTTTGCTATATATATTGCTTTTCAAATTTCGGCGCGTTGATGCCGTGTTTTGCCTTACAACGAGTGTCTGTTGGGTGATTAAACACTCTGAATACGAAGGTTTTCCTATCTAAAGCCCAAATTGACAATATCTTCTCATGCAGTTTCAAGGGTTTTACGATCGACAAACTCCATTTCAAAAGGTAGTCTGTTGTAGGTTGTGCTGAAGGTTGAATACAATGATTTGGTTACATAGAGCACAGGACGTCCATTTCATGCCCTTTCACAGGTTTTCGACGGGTGTAGGGTCAATGGATTCAATTTCCATAATATAGTGTGCCAAATATTTTGCGAGTAAATCTACAGACTAGCACGAATACTTCATGCGTTTTCAGGTGTTTTCGACATGTTTCGGGTCGATGAGGTTTCAGGATTTTCAATAGTTAGTGTTACAGTGGTTTATCGTTTCCAATGACATGTTCCCGCTGAGGTTCCGCACACCCATCCGGCCTCCGCGTGCCGAAGGCAAGCGGAAAATTTTATCAAAATAGCTAAATTGTAGTAAAACTAGGCAAAAATTGCTGGAAGTTGGCAAAAATTAGGAGAAAATTGGGAAAAATTAACAAAAATTTTGAGTCCTAAAAATATAATTTATCTCCCCTGATTCCTCGCCCCACCCCGCCAACCGACTGATCAACTCCTGCGGAGGCGAAGTCTCTACCCCTAAGCGCACCCGCTACCCCCTGGGATTTCGGATCTTGAGCATGTATGAATATATTTCACAAATATTTTCTGTTACGGAAAGATTTTACGTTTGTACCGAAACTGTCATAGCTATGTCAGGAATAACGTTGAGCACAGTGGGAGCTTACAAAAACACTTGAAATAGGTTCTCACTGACAGTTTATGTTAATTCTTTAGTGCAGTTATGTGCTTAAAATATTTTGTCAAAAAGTCTGATTCCTACCTGATTCCATTTGACACCAACTTGGCCCGAATTAAAAAATGCCACTCCAGACTGTTCGGTTTCAAAGAAATAGTATCGTCGATATTTACGGCGTGTATCTTCTTAGGTTTATCTCAAGCTATCAATCATCGGTATTATTTCTCATTCATTGCATTGTTTTACTTTGCGAATCAATAAAGTGAGAAATAGGTCAGTTAATTAGACTCCTCAACGAATAAAATTTGTGAAGGTTTTGTGTTATCTGAATTAGAAGCGTAGTCCGCCTATCCACACACACTGTTATACGCCCGCTTTGCTAGGATCCCTGTTGTATCCGAGTAACAGTCGCCACAAGCAAATCGTTGCAATTATAATGTAGATTACTGGACTCACTGCTAGTTTACACTAGTGTTTATAAGATATAAATATATAAGATATAATAAGACAATAAATAAATAAAATAAGATAAAATAAGATAAAATAAATAAATAAAAAATAAATAAAATAAATAAATAAATAAAATAAAATAAATAAATAAAATAAAATAAATAAATAAAATAAATAAAATAAAATAAAATAAATAAATAAAATAAATAAAATAAAATAAATAAATAAAATAAATTAAATAAATAAATAAAATACATAAATAAAATAAATAAAATAAATAAATAAAATAAATAAATAAATAAAATAATAAATAAACATAATAAATAAATAAAATAAAATAAAATAAATAAATAAAATAAATAAATAAAATAAATAAATAAATAAATAAATAAATAAAATAAATAAATAAATAAAATAAAATAAATAAATGAAATAAAATAAATAAATGAAAATAAAATAAATAAATAAAATAAATAAAATAAATAATAAAATAAATAAATAAAAATAAAATAATAAAATAAAATAAATGAAGTAAATAATAAAATAAATAAATAAAATATATAAAATAAATAAAATAAAATGAAGTAAATAATAAAATAAATAAATAAATAAATAAATAAAATAAATAAATATATAAATAAACACACACACACACACACACACACATAAATAGACACACAGATAATAAAAATAAATAAAAAAAATAAATAAATAAAAATTAAATAAACATTTAAATAAATAAAATAAATAAATAAAATAAATAAATAAAATATTTAAATAAAATAAAATAAATAAATAAAACAAATAAATAAATAAAATAAATAAATAAATAAAATAAAATAAATAAATAAAATAAATAAATAAAATAAATAAAATAAATAACTAAATAAAATAAAATAAATAAATAAAATAAATAAAATAAGATATAATATATAAGATATAATATATAGATTTATAAGATATATTATACAGTAGTATTTATAAGATATACAAACATATTCGGGCACTAAAGTTTTAAAATACAGGTATATAAAGTATGTATTGTTGCGCGATATAACACAAAGTGTTTACCATATTTTAACGCTTCTGAATATTGTGTAGAATTTTTAAACTATGTATAATATATGTTTTTATTATGTCACAATAAATAACGCATTGTAAGTATTAGAAAAGTTCAAATTTTAATTAAAAATCATTAACTGGTTGCATTTAAAATTTTTTGAGTATAGTAACACACTTAAAGTATAATTGCTATTGTAACAAGTTATCATTGATAGAATTTTACTATTTGTATTTTAAATTATTGAAGGAATTTTCCAATTATGCCGAAATCGTGGAATGGGAACCAGAGCAAATGCTGGACAAATTCAAAAAGCGATTGACTGATGAACTGAAACGGAAAGAAGACGTCGTTTACGTAAGTTTCCAATTTACGTTTCACTTTTAAACCTTTTATTTTGAATCAACGCGTATTTCGTACATTCCTCAACAAATTTTTGTCGCAACGGCAGATTGAATCTGGTTCCTTTAGCGCCGAGCATCGCACCGCTGGTAACTAAGCTATTTTGGAGATGTTGCTCGGTTGCTTAAAGGAAGCTCAAAGCTTGCGAATAACACGCGCATAACTGCACGCCGAACGAAACTCTCGGTATGCAACTGGCAACTCAATGTATGTTGTAAGGAATGTGTCAATTTATGCGGGAAGGAGTTAAGTGGTTACATAGCATTGACAATTGTAAATGTCAATATTTATAGGGAATATAATATGTTTCAGACAGCATCTTTATTGGCAATGTCAAATTTTCATTGTTAACACGTTTTAGCCGTATTTTTATTTAAGAAATCAAACATAGTGGACCCTTATTTTACTTCTTGCTTGACATAATCGTTCGTATATTAAAAATTGCAATTCAAATTTTAAAATATAGCATTGGTTTTAAGTTTACAACAAAATGATCCGAAAATAGAAAATTTATTAAAAAGTGTACCGTCTTCTAACGGTTCCTAAAACCGAGTCTTTGTTCAAAACGGGTTTATAAGATCTTTGTAAAAACTTATTTTCGTTGAAACTTTATTAACACCTCAAATTCTATATTTAGCCATGATGAACGACAGAGTTGATTTTACGAAACAAGTGTTGTTATTGTATACATAACTTACTACCTATTCTTGCTTTTACATAATAAATAACGTGTTCTATATAAAAACTAAACTTTAAGAGCGCAAGTGAAATGCATGCTGCGCCTTTATAAATATACTAAGCCAAAGCTTGAGTCTTAATAGCCAAAGCAAAGGTACTTATATGATTTTTATACTAACCCTAAACCTAAATTGTGTACTTACAAAACCTAAGCCGTATACGTACACTAAAGTAATCGTATATGGTTTGCTCCCTAAGGGTGACATGGTCCGAAACTACTAACGTGTCCATTGTTAAATCAAAGGTCTGTTTGTTAGGTTTTTTACTTATTCTTAAACCTCATGATATTAAAAGGTAAAGAAGGATGTCGCTATGTGAAATTTGACAATTTTATTGCATCAACTATACACATATCTAGAATCCATTTATGGATGTGCCAAAAGTTCCTATATTGACCTTATGTATTATTTGTATTCATCATACGCCTCCTGCTGCTAAGCCGGGATCGAACAACATCTTTTTGATCAAAAATAACTCATAATTTTGTTTCAATAGTCCTTGATATGCTGCAAACCGATTTAGGTCAGAATTTTATATGTGCCACAAGTTTCTATATTGACCGTTATGTATTATTTGTGTCATTATACGTCTCCTGTTGCTGAACCAGGATCGGACAACACCTTATTGACCGAAAATAACTCATAATAAGTCGTGGGTACGGTGCAGACCAATTTAGGTCAAATCTTTTACAGCGCTTGTGGGCTTAGATGCGGAACAGAGATATTACAATGGAAGCCACGTTCGACGAAGAGGAGTTATGCGATAATACAACTTTGGATAGTTATGTATAATCTGTGTTACAACATTAAAATGACTGGACCAGTTTGCATTAATTTTTAACTGTGTTGTATGTGTTAAGCATGATATAAATATGATTGCTCAGATGCGTTAGCTGGACTAACAGAGTTCGCAAATTCTGGTTTCTTTTCGGGAACTCGGTACCCTATTTTGTCTTATATTTTTATGTAGTTTTATGCACAGGTAACACTGAGGGGCAGTAACAAGTTATATATACTGTGAATTAAAAAATATCAGAGCCCAACTAGCATAAACTGCAAAGCAAAGTAGAATAAAAGTTTATTTACGGAACAAGATCGACGGATTCCTGGGTTCAGAGTGATGATTGTATTTAGGTATCAGCAAATTGCCTCAGGTTCGTTTCGTTAATTGATCGATCAACTTTGCATGCCTATCGATCGTTTAGTGTTTGTAAAAACAAGGAATAAGAAAATTTATATAAAATTTCCATAATGAATTATATCTCAAGTTGGTGTGTGCATCTCCCCATTGATTATACTTCGGTTTCACTTTTTCTCAAAAAATTTTACTAGCTCAACGCTATTTATTACAGCATTTATATTTGCCTAAGAAAACTCAATGCTAACTAATAGCATGATTTATGTCAGTTAGAAATGTTCATTACGAGTGGTTTTGAGTTTTTATGCAGTTTCATCGACAACGCTGAAAGAAATATTACTTATATGCAATACTTTACTAAAGCGGATTCGCGTGTTCAAACATTTAGCTCAAATTTCATCTTTTCGTTGTCCCTGACTGGCTTAAATAAAAGTTGAAACAAAACAAAAGTTTAAACAGTGCTCACACGTTCAAATTCACCAAAAATATTTTCGCAATTCGATAAAAAATTGAGCTCAATTTTTGGACAATAAATATGTGGAACATATAACCATATTTGTTGGATTGTTTTTATTTTCAATTGTAGGAAATGACTGAAAAGGGTCAGGAATCATCTAGACAATTCTATAAAGACAAATCGGCAAAAGAACATATGTGTGCCAATCGCCCTGAAGATATGAACGATCCAACTTCGACTTGTTTTGTGAGTTGACAGCTTGACTTAAAGTTTACATAAACTTGGTTAAAATTTTTTCTGTTTTTCCGTCAGAATATATATGCTATTTACCAATGCATCGACAATATTTAACAACTTGTTGCAAATATTTTATCGCGATCAGTTAAGTACTCTTGCTATGATTTTATGCTCCTAAATCGTTGATGCTTCATACTTTTTCAGGGTTTGAACAGTGCGATTGAAAGCTTTGGCGCATCGAGTATTGGATTATACTGACCAAAAAATTCGTATCCGTAGTCAATCGAGATTTAGTATGTCCCTGACTAATATCGCTATTTTTTGTCGGACAATACATTGCGGACCTTCCCCGTTTTGCCTAAATTCTGGCACTGATTTCACATTATTTCAAACCGAAGTGGAATGTACTTCAGTCATGAGGTGCAATTGCTTGAAACAGATCCTGAATTGACAACTTTCTATTGTAGTACAACTTAAATGCGTCTAAACATGTTTCCTCAAATTCATTAATTTATGCAGATAACAGCTTATCTAAGCATGTCGCGTAGCTTATTGAAGAATCAGAATTTTAATGAACATTGCAAAGCTATATTTCGCAATTTCCCAAACTTGACAAAAATCTTTCATGAAAACAAAATGTGACGGACAAAGATACACTGGAGAGGTCAACTAGTATGACTGAAAGCATGGTTAACGTAAACGGAGCAAACATTGTACATTTAAATTTTCAGTTGCGTAATGGACACTGTATTTTTGTACTGGCTGCTGTTTCACAGTTTGTTTGTTTGTTTGTTTGTTTGTGAGACTTGTTGAAATGAAGCGTAGGTTTGAAAATTTGTCTTGGAATGAGACTTGTTATGAATATGTTGGTAATAAAACGCATAATAGACATTTAACTAAAGATATTTATATATATGTATGTATATGCGCTGGGTATACGATTAAAAGCTAAAATTGCCCATAATCACCGCTGAAATCTTGTATGCGCTTGATATATTTGTCTGCATTGATATATTTGATTTGATGCGACTTCGCATGTTGATTCTTCAATATAAAACAAGATGCCGACAGTTAACGGGTTTTCGTAAAGAAACTACGACGCTTGATAAGCAAAAAGGCGATTAAATGACACTGAAGTGCCGAGACCAGCATTCCCGATCGTTTATGCAATGGTTAGCTGTAACAAATTTGCATACAAAAATTAGTTAATCCCTTTGGTTCTACAATATTTTATTAATAAATATACTACATCGGCTCATTTTATTGCACATTTTTGAGGTGATGATCAAATCGTATAAATATGTCATTTTCATGCGGCTCAACTTCAATAAAATTAGCTATGGAATTAGGATAACTGTGGAAATGGTTGTTTTCAAGGGCCCAAACTCCACTTGTTAACAAAAAAATTAAACTCGTGCGTTTGTCTTTTTTCGACTCTCTTGGGATTCTTATTATAATTTCCCAAACGTCCGTTTCAGATATTTTTATAAATGCTTTTTCGTTCAAAAGGGCTTATTTGAATATTTAATGGTTGTTCCGTGCACTATTAGCCTATTAATATTCTTAATATTAATATCGATCATCGCTGAGATATATAATAGCAGACTAGAAATGTAAATAGTTATCGACAGTTCGTTGAACCCCTAAATGTATTACTGAGCTCTTGGTGCGAATAAGATGTGCTCCCATCGAATTGACTCATAGGCGAGCGTATTTTAATCTGGCAAAAATTACATAAAAGTAATACCAGCTGCTGGTGTATATGCAAACGAGAAAGATCAAAGTGCACAGTTTTATTCCGCAGCGGAGTCATGCTGCAGCCTAATCGGAAAATGTTAGATTGCTTTATACAGATGTAATCGAACAGTTTTCAACAGTTTTTTGCTTTGACATTAACTTAAAATTTATTTCTTGCCATCTATACTTAAAAATTTTATATGATACACTAAAGCATCAAATTAACGCGTGTATCTATAAAAACGATCAACACCGCTCACAGATTCGCTATCTTCAAACGTGGCGCTACAATGGCGATGATTCAGCGATAATTGGTGAAGCAACGTATGAACGCGTTGGTCCGAAAGAATTTGCTAACTATACATTCAAATTATTCGATATAGCCTTGCCTAGCTTACAATTCCCAAACAAACGGGTCTATATGGACGGTTCCGGCATACATGTGCCGGCAATAATTTGGGAACGAGGTCAGCATTGCGACGTATCGCAGGACGTCATTGTCGGGTCGGATCGGTGTCGTAGTATCGAGCGACGCTTGTTTTATGTGTGCCGTAGTTGTTGTAAACTCTGCCTGTTTTACAGTTTAATAATAGTTGATGTTTGCGCTCGTATGGCATGCACCGTACGTACATCGTACTTTGAGTTTCTGAAATCGCGTTTTCTTTGATTTCGGGTAATTTCGGGCTTTCCTTATGAGTAGAAAAGATCAGAAATCTACCCAACTTATTACTAACCTAGTAAATAAATTATTACAATTAATCTAAAAGTTATTGCTTGAGTAAAAATATTTCTATTCAGTAAGTGAATGCAGTTCAAGGGCTTTGCCTTAGTATAATATACATCTGTGTTATATATTGTATATACCATGATTATAACATATAAAATAATATATATTCAAATTTGAAGAAAAAGTCAATTTGGTACAGAAATCTGAAATTCGAGTTGTTCCAAGCTTAAAAGAAACCTATGGGAAATGAACTTTTTAAGACCCAGTCGTTAACAGGGCAAAAACCCCAGGGAATCCTGTCATGTGAAATCAATATTTCGGCTCCAATCTACACAGACGTACCCATCCAGCGCGTTCCTCCACCTATGATCCTCTGAGCGAAACGTAGTGTCGGTTTGACAAAGATTCATATCTATATATATTCTTGACGCCAATCCAATGTTAAATATTTAATTTTTGTCGTTGAATGTTTTAAATGAAAATAAGTGATATTTTATTTATAGAGGAAAATATTTAGGTATATGTTATTATTTCAGGGCACATTTTGTTTATGGGCACAATGGCTGTAAAAATTTGAGCTATATTTAGTCGTAACCATTTCACTATTGTTTAGATAAAAAGTTATGCGATTTCGGTGCAACATTTGTAGCCGTATGACTTGTTTTCCAAATGGTTATTAATATTCATACTCTAAGTGTGACACAGGAAATACAGTCTTACAAAAATTTTAAAGTCAAATCCAATTTCAAAGTATATGTATACATGGTAAAACAACCATATTATATAAAATTAACATGTCCCAAAATATGAGGTGTTGACCGTGTTATTTTTCACATAATTGGTTAGTAAACTAATTTAAAACTTTGCACAGTTCAAGTTATATAAACTGGTGAAAAATTGAAACAGATCAGTAGATTTATTTTCATTTTTTTACAACTGATATCAGCAAAATTTTGCCATAAAACCTGTCTGACTCTCTGATATGTTTTTCCGAAAACAGGTGAAATGACGAACAGGTCAGCAATATACATACCATACATGCATGAGATCTGAGGTCTTGCTGGAAGGGTATCCGAGTTCACTGTAGAGGGAAAGCCAATGGGGGATCAGTCGATCGGCGGGGATGGGGAGTGACCAGCCTCCGGCGCTACACTGGAGAAGAAAGTGCGGCGCTGCCAGAAAAGATGGGTGGGCTATCTGTCAGAAGCGGGATCGGCGCTTAGCGCCCAGGGGGGGTCCGATACAAGGGAATTATTGTTCTTCGCCCTTATGAGCATGCATTGTTACCTAAGTGAACATGTATAGTGGAAATATGAGCCAAATTCGAACAATCGTACCAAATTCCGCAACTGCAAAATCAACAACAATAAGACTGCAAAGTTTATACATATTTGTGCGAATATTGATGAAAGCATTAATTGCTTACTGCAACCTTTATTATTAGAACACAGAAGTTTTCTCATATGGATATGATTATCGATAATTGTATATTTGTGGCCTGTTACTTATACCAACACCTAATAATTATTATAATAGCTGCAGTGTCATGAACGTGTGTTTCTATTTTTTTGCAAGTTGAGTGTTTTATAGTCTAAAGCCGTGTTCACATTGCGTCCGATTCAGTTCGGTCCTTTTCTATATGGTTTGCGTCAAGGGCGTATCTAGGGTGGAAAAGGGGAACTCCCCCCGAGATTTTTTGACCTTAATAATTACTAATTGTCCCCTTTCTATCTCAGCTGGACTGAACTTTTCTTGTCGGAGTAGCCTGGAAATTGATTTTTTTCACTTTAAAAATCTAAAATTCGGCCCCGCGGTGCAAAAACACACCAACTGGGAAGAAGGAAGCGACATAAGATCTTTGGCCTGAGTCAGACCATTACCCCCTGCCCCGAAATTTTTTCCTACCTATACGGCCCATGCTTTACGTTCATAAAAGTATTTCGCGCTTTACGATCAGTTTCTCCTACCGTATGTACGTGTATGTATGTTTTAACAATGCGTCATCTGATTCGAAATTGACAAAATTGTGCATGCTGTATCAGACACAATGGTCGGACGCAATGTTACCACGCCTTTATACAGTTTTGAACGTAGTCGGTTTCAGATGAATGTCTATATTTAATAGAAAAAACTATACTATAGCAATATTATTTTTAGTGCCAGAATTTGTTTTCTATAGCTGTTTAAGATTTAATTTAACCCAACCGATTATGTTCCCATATCTCTCTCTGTCCAGTTTTACACTGACATAGTTGTCAGTCTCTGACATTGTTTTCCGTTTTACTTCGACAGTCAGTGTATATAATCCGACATGCGACGTCGCAGCAGCTAAAATTTCCTATCTAGATGTATGGATATTTAATGCGCGATTGTTATACCATATTGTTATTGTTATAAATGAGATCACTTTAATTAATTTAAGTCCTGACATCTGGGTTATTCTTTTGGCAAATTAGCTGACGATCTCAAAACTACCGTTCGAATAAATCACGATTTTACCTTATGTACGTGGACGCGAACTGCAATACAGCAACACGTAGGCGCTGTTCGTGATCGCTACTGTACTATTTAGCATCGCAATTTAATTTTGCCGAGTACAGTTGAAACTGCAACTAAATCGCGTTTTATCGCAGTCACGTAGGTATGACCAAGGTCAAATTTATCCTGTGACTTTTTATTCAATTTATATATATTACAACATTACCGTTCACAGGTAGAAAGACAACGCGTCGAACAATAATCATCAAGCATTTGTTTCAAATATCATAGAACCTGGCTGATGTAGCTTCAACGAAGGGACTGGGGAATTTTACTAGAGGGTTAATTTGATCCAGCGCATGCAATTATATGTAAATACATTCATGGATTGTGAACATAGTTGTGTCATTCGGTATGTAATTTGAAGAAAGCGAACAAACTTGCAAAATCGGTAAATGCACACATAAACAACTTGCGTTCGTATATCACGGCCCCAACTGTCGCTAAGATGCGAATAGTGATTTAATTATTTGAGATCGCCGTTTTGACAAAGAA